>ML788723.1:397402-425630 GCA_009831015.1 Picea engelmannii
CATTGATGGCAATACCAACATTGATGTCAACACCAATTACCAATTATTGATGTCAACATGTAGATACGGCATGTTCTACATCAATAGTCAATGTGACTATCTCTCCACATCAATCTCTCCCCCTTTGACATCAATGGCAAAGGACCATTCTCCTCTTGGGGATGCTCCCCTTGCTTGAACTCTCCTTGGGGCTTCTCCCCCTATCTGAATGTCTTTGAACTTCCTCTGAATAATCATCAATGACAACTCATTGATCCATCTTCATCTATGCATTCTTATCAAGGACAATACATATTATATTACATAAATCATCAATCAATCAATCCTTTGACATCAATCAATCACTTGACGTCAATCAATGACATCAATCAATCAAACCATTGGCATCAATGACAACATGATCCAACAATTACAACCCTTATGTGAAGCAATTTACTTCTAGAATCAAATCCATCACCAATTTTACCTGTCAAACCAGCCGCTGTGATTTTAGATTCATCATCTGAATCCAATCCCAAGTCTGTTGGTCATGATTTTTCTGCAACTGTTTGCCTCCCTTTCTTCTCTTTGAACCACTTCAGTCTCTTCTTGGGATGTAATTGCCATCAATGGTCATCATCGTGCCCTTATTTCTTACAATGCTTTCAAGAGAGATTCTCTTCATTTCTTGCCACTGAATTTTCCTTCTTTCCATTCCACTTCCTTTTGTCCTCTTTTCTCGAAGACGATTCCCCTGATACACCAACTCTTGTTTTCCCTGCCTCAATGTATGTTGCTTGAACAGAAACATCATCAAGATTAGTAGGTCCAAACATAAATACAGTGTTACGAATGTGTGTAGGTAAACCTCCTATATACTTCATAAGAGTTTCTTGGGTATGTAATGGAATGTCTAGCATTAATGCCATCTTATGAAATTCATCTGTGTATTCTTGCACTGTTTGTCCCTTTCTTAGTTTAAGACCTTGCTATTCAATTAAAGCCTTCTCTTTATAACCCAAAAGATAAAATTTATTTCTAAGTGCAGAAACAAAAACTTGCCATGATGTAAATGCATTACCCACTTGTTGTGTGCCATTTTGCAACTTGTTTTGCCACCAGATGAGTGTTGTGCCTGCAAGTCGAAGCGATGCCAATTTGATTTGAGTTGCCTCATCCTTGATTTTTTGCACACTGCAATAAACCTCCATCTGTCTGACCCAATTATCAATTCTCTTAGCATTGACTTCACCATCATACATGGGTAATTCAAATTTCACATCAAGATTAAGTAAAGTCATATCATATTTATGTTTATGAGAATATTTTCTTGGGCTGGACTTAGAACTTGTACTTGAAGAAGAAGAAGTTGACGGAGAATAAGGAGGTGAAGGAGGAGTTTTAGAAGGATCCTCTCCTTCTTCACTTTTGACTTTTGAAGATTCACCTAGAATCAGTATCTTCTGCTCCAAGTAATCATCATATAGAGCCTTCACCATCTCCGACATGGTGAAGAAAGTCTTTTGAAACTCTTTCTCCTCATGAGAAAGTCCATCTTCCAATGCCATCTTCTCACTTTGAGAAGTTCTCTTTCTCGATCCAATCTCAGGATTCTCTTCAACAAGAGCGCCTTCACCACGATTCAACTTTTCCCTGGTAATCATGCAAACTCAAAAACCAACCGTCAACCTTCTCTGATACCACTTGATCCGAAAAATATCTTTTAAAGACTATGGTTGAGTTTTAAAACATGAGTTCATTAACCATTTAGGAATTTGATGAAAGAGGAATAATTAATGATAAAACATAGCAGCCATTATAAGATATACAGATCTGGAAATAAGCATAAAGAAACAACAAACCAGAACAACAGAATTGTTAACAGAGTTCGGCAATATCTCCTACGTCTTTGGGCCTTTGTCTCAGTGGGTGAGGCTTTATTATTTCTCTTCAAAGCTTCAAAAGTGCATCATAAAAGTTCCAAATGGATTACAAACTGATATGTCTGTGTTATTCTAGATCTCCAGAACCCAACACAACTGACATCACTAAAAATGGATGAACGAGGCTCCCTGAAATGGCTCGCAAAGTTTCTCTCCTCAATGGCTTCCCTGCATAAAAATGGCTTTGGCCTTAAAATTATTCAGAATTTATCCTCTTTTGAACCTCCCTAAGGCTTCCAAGAACCTTTGGTTTATATAGGCTTGAAGTTGGCAACAAACTCCCAACTTCCCCCCAAGATCTGGCCTAAAAAAGGGCTCCAGATCCTCCAATAATGGCCAAAATCCATCCAAAACTGGCTGAAAAATCAAATAAAATCTTATAATATAATTAAAAAACCCAAAATTGAACATATACAGGGCACAGACCCTTTTCTTCAGGCCCCTGGGCATATGGGGCACTTCCAAATGGCCCTGAGCTAGGCTGGCGCGCTAGCCCCTCCGGAATAAACTCCTGGTCCTGTGGCTACGGCCCATGTGGCCAAGCTCCAATACCTCCACGCGCATTTCTATTGTAGCCCCTAGTTCCTAGTGCATGGTCATGCACCTTGGTCAGTGGGCTAGCTCGACCGACCAAGTGCTATCCACACACATTTGCGCCAACAGTTTAAAGGAGTAGGCCATGGGTCATATGGTAGTGCACGTGATCGGGGCTAGGCTGAAAACTCCGCGCCAAAGTAATGTGAAACAGATATATACCATGGACTAACCAATCCGCACACCAACAGTTTTATACAACATGGGCGTATGGTATGCCAAAGGACCGCGAGTTGGGGCCTAGACCCGACCCTTTACCCCACCGACAGAAATCACATTTCAATTCAAATATTATTTTTGCATGTTAAGTGTTAAGTTCCACCATGGGCGAGTTGGTAACCTAGCCTTTCCAAAGCACTCCACCCGGACTGGAGGTCACGGGTTCAACTCTTGTGGATTCCATAAAACTTTTTCCATAACAACCAACGGAGGGTTGCCACGTGGCAGCGCAAGACTAGGCCACGTGGCACCATGCCATTCACCAAGATAAGGACACATGTCTAAATACCATTCATTCACTTGTCACCAACATCTGCCCAGTCAGCATGCCACTCCTCTACCATGTCACTGTATGGTCGTATAGCCTGTACGGTCAGTTGCCACGTCAGCACTGTACGGACTACACAGTCAACAAATTTTTTTCTTGTTTGGAAAAATGAACAGAGCGTGATATCTTTCACATGTGGTGTCTATTTGAGCCTGTTCAAGTTGCGTTGGGTTTGTAACAACGAGGTCTACACACATGTCCGTTTTGAAATGATTCTGAACACTTTTATTTGTAGGCCTTCCTGGACCCATTTTGGTTCCTGGATCCATTTTGGATCATCCAAATATGAAATTTCCATATGTAGTACTCTAATGTTTCTTCTCTTCAATGCCATGGGTTTGATCAAAATTTGATTCTCCAAGTGAAAGTTATGGTAACTTTAATAAGACTTGTTTATTTTTTACCCTTTCTAGAGAACAAAATTGTAAGGAATGTCACCTGTCCAATATTTTAGGTCTATTTATGAAATTTGTACATGGAATATACGGTATGTCTTCTTTCTAAAGAAACTAGCAACACTCAATTTGGACTTTTCAAACTTCAGATATGTCACTTTACGAACAATACCTATTTGAGACTAGTTTTAGGAGTATTCACAAGCCCCCACTTCCACAGGATTTGTATCAAAAAGTATAGGAACCAGTTCATGAAATTTGTACTAGACATACATAGATATGTCTCCTCAATAGTCTCAAAATTTTTCTATCTAAATTATACCAGAAACTACGTTATAGCAAAAATTCCAAGATGACTCATTTGAAACTGATTTCAGGACTAGTCACAAACCCTCACTTCCATAGGCTATATCTCATAAAGTATAGGGAAGAAATACTTTGAATTTTTACCAGATGTACTTAGCTATGTATCTGCAGTATTCTTAAAAATTTTCTATTACAATCACCTTGTAAAAAAGTTATAGCAAAAATTCCAAGATGTTTTGATTGGAGCAAAACTCTAGGATTGTATGCTTTGATACAAAATGTTATGAAACAAACTCCAAAAAATAGCTAATAAATAATCAACTTCAAGGGGGAAACCCACTTTTACAATATATGCAATGCACAAGACAAGATGATATGCTTATACAAATGATTCTTCGTTATTATAAATATGAGATAAAGTGAGCATGATGTAACCTACCATTAAGCCGACCTAATCATAACTAATAGACTAATAATAAATGAGTGTTAGGGATTTAACATAGGGACGTAGGGGCATTAACATATTAGGCCTTTGTCTTTCCAAGAAGAAAGAACGAATTAATGTGTTCATGAATTCATCTAGTATGCAATAGTCATGAGAGTCAGGATCTAGGAGGCTATGAATGCTCTTGTGGTCACTTCCATGGATCATATGGAGTGGATGGATACACTTGTATCATGCATTTGAATGTCGATTTATAATGGTTTTCTTGTAGGGATTTCATCATAAGTTTTCTCACTGTGACTATCATTTCTCTCATTCCTTTTAGTTTCTCTTTCCTTATTCTCCTACTCTTCCATCCCAAAGCAAACAAATTTAAAATTTTAATATGTTGTTGGGTATTGGGTGTAACCTGATATGAAACATATAAACAAAATTGTAGATAATTGAAGAGGAATAAGTTTCAAAGAAAAAAGGTGGTGTCTAAAGACACTATTACAACACTCAAGCACAATGCATTGTGATCAGAACATCACAATGTATGTTGGACTTCTTGTACTACACAACAGCAAGAATAGTGAACCATCGAGTCTACTATTTATAGCTTCAATATCTAACCAACTTCCTTGGAATCGAGAAGATCTTGTCCACATATAATTGTCGGTAGTTAGAGTTGACTGCATCAAATTTGCCTTGTCTAGTCAGCTCAACAAGGATGCTCAATCCAACTTTCCATGCATCCATCTTGTAGTCGATTACTCGGTTGGTCAATCCACCAATCAACTATCTTCGATTGTTGGATGACTATCAGATTGACAAGATTTTCGACTACTCAACTAATTGATGTAGATATCTAGTCGATTGCCCGATCGACTGTGTCCAGATGTAGGTTGATTTCTTGATTGACTGATTCCAAGAAAAGTGTGATGAACCATCATAAGTTGGTGTTCCAACACCCCCCATCAACACATGGCTTTGGAGATTCAGGAGGTGAAATTACGTCAGTAGGACCCTCGCCCATAATTGCATCTTTCTGAAACCAAGTCAAAGAAAGAAAATGTTGATCTTATCATACCAAGATCTGGGAGCTTGCTTCAAACGATAGAGAGACTTCTTGAGTCGAAAAAGCAGGTTGGAATCTATCACAAAACTAGGAGGTTGTTCCATGAAAATTTCTTCAGATAGTTCACCATAAAGAAAGGCACTCTTCACATCCATTTGATGGATCTATCATCCAAATCGAGCATCAAGGGAAATAATTAGTTGAACAGATTTCATCTTCGCAAAAGGGGCAAAGGTCTCAATGTTGTTGATGCCTTCTTTTTTAGAAAATACCTTCGCAACCAAGTGAGCTTTATGATGCTCAACAACACCTTCAAAGGTAAGTTTGGTCTTGTAGACCCAATGACACTTCACAATATTCTTTCCTTGTGGTCGAGAACTAATTCCCAAGTGCGATTCTTCGATGAAGAATCCATTTATGTTTGCATATCAGGCTCCCATTAAGTTTGACCTTGGGATTCTTAGTAGGTAACATGATCATAAGTTTCAAGTACATGAGTCATCAATGCAACACTGGCATGTTTATTTTGACTACGAGTTTGTTGGCCTAAATAAATATCACCAACATAAGGTCCAACAGCTTCAATGGTCTTGGCAGCCCATCTAGGTAGACAAGAAAGGGGTGAATTGCGATTAGAATTTTGAACAATTTCATTCGACGGAGATGGCAGACGAGCCAAAATAGATATCGATTGACTAGTCGACTTGGAGGTCGATGACCTAGTCGAAACAGGAACAGAGTTAGAACATGAGAATTAGAGTCGGAAACACCATCAAAGTGATCAACTTGTAATAATCCAAAGGAAACATTCAACAACTTGAAGCCATTATACTTCTCATTATACCATACATTTTGTCTGATAATGATTTGTCATTTGACAAGATCAAACAGTCGATAAGCTTTAGATTCTTCAGAGTAGCCTATCATGATGCAAGCATGACTCTTTTCACCCAACTTCTTTCTGCAATCATGAGAAATATGAGCCCATGAAACACATCCAAACACATAGAGGTGGTCGATTGACTACTTCCTTCCACACCATCGTTTGAACAACTCGAGTCACCAAAGGAACAACTCGAGTCGGAGCAAATAGTTTGCACAATAAACAACTTCAGCCCAAAAGTGAGAGGATAGGTCAATTCTAGTCCCAATGAATGTTAATAATAATAATAATAATAATAATAATAATGTAAAAATGATGTTTTTTCAAAATTGTTAATGTTTAAAAAACTTAAATTTTCAAATGATTTAAAAAAAAATTAAAATTTTTAAAATCACAATGAATTTATAAATATGTTATAACTCTATTTTATGTATTTAAGATTTTTTTTTGTCTTACAAAAATCAAACAAATGAAAATTCACTAAAGGGGCAACATTACCTTATGTGGAAATACTTTTCTAGTAAAAATTGATCACTTCAAATAGTTTAAGTTTGAGGATGTCTTCTAAGCTTCCCTATGTGGATTTATATTCATGGTAAGGTAATGTGTGTATTATGTACGCAAACTTGAAAATCCATCCCTTGACCCCACTTGGAGATATCAGTACAAACCATGAATTGACGAACTACCTTGGTTCATGTAGAAATAGTGCTCCAGCAAAAACAATTACTTCAAAATTCTCATGTTCGATTATGGAAAGACCTCTCAACCAAACTTAGTTATTTGGATTTATAATTTTAGTAAGCCAGCGTGTGTGTAAATGATACTTGACTCATTTAAGATAGCAATACACAACCATTTTAAAAGGAAGCATTAACTAAGGTGGTAACAATGCTTCCATGGAAATTGATCACTTCAAAGTAGGTTTGAAGGCCTCTCCACCCTAAATATACATATGTGTAAATGCCACTTGAAGCCCTCTCCACCCTAAATATACATATGTGTAAATGCCACTTGACTCCACTTTATAGTGACCGTACAAGGCCGTGAATTAATATTTCACATTTTAGGAGGAGCATTAACTCATGTGGAAATACTATCTAATCAAAAGACCACTTCAATATACTATAATGATAAAAGGAGAAACGTGTGTGGCATTGCATGAACACGTGCATGATTTAAGGAAAGTTGAAAATGAGAGGCATTGTATGAACACGTGCGTGATTTAAGGAAAAGTTGAAAAGGAGAGGCATTGTATGAACATGTGCGTGATTTAAGGAAAAGTTGAAAAGGTGTATGAACAGGTGCGTGATTTAAGGAAAAGTTGAAAAGGTGTATGAACACGTGCGTGATTTAAGGAAAGTTGAAAATGAGAGGCATTGGATGAACACGTGCGTGATTTAAGGAAAGTTGAAAATGAGAGGCATTGTATGAACACATGCCTCAGTTAAGAAAAAGTTGAAAAGGAAAGACATTGTATACATGCGTAATTTAAGGAAAAGTTGAAACAGAGATTCAAGTATTTTGTTGGAAAGAAAAATCAGTATGCGTTACCCATGAAAGATATGAAGGTCGGAACTACCGGTATTTTATTGAGATTTAGAAAGAGTAGGCCCTCGATCCAAGCAAACAACAATCGTCTTTAGAATGTGCGTTATTTGTTTAATTAATTATAAATTGTTGTTATAAACGATATTGTAATGAACATGTTTTCAAAAAGAAGATGAAAATTATCTCCCTTTGGAACTATGGTTTGAGAGCCTCTCAAACCATAGTTCCAAAGTATAGCGTGTTCTTGCCATAGAGAGAGAGAGAGAGAGAGGGAATATAGTCATCCCAAATTACATGGACAATTACATGGACTTGACTATGACATGTGAAAAATCCAGGGATTTACGAAGGTTGCAAGTATAAGTGTATGTATGTGTATGTAGTAAACATAATATGTTATAAGATGCAAAATTATTATGCGAGGTGAAAAAACTCAGGGGTTGTAAGTATAAGTATATGTATGTAGCAAACATAATCTGTTATAAGATGCAAAATTATTATGTGAGGTGAAAAAACTTAGGGGTTGTAGGTTTGTTGATGGAGGAATCTAATGTAGAATGTTCTCTCTTTGTTTTTGTTTTTTTTGGGTGTGAGCACTTGAGGTATAATCATGGGGAAACAAAATTTAATGTGGATAGAGCCAAAGGGGTTTGTCAAATATAGGGAGGAGTTGTCTATTTAAAGCATTTGCTTTTTTTAAAAGGTATGAAATCATAGAATTATTTCATTTTGGGGTTTTCATATATGAATAAGAAATATATAGTGATCATAATGTCATTTCTATCATGTATTTGTGAGGAGGTTGGAGGCAATATTGCTTAGAAGGATAGTTAGGTCAAGGTGGAGTATACATAAACTAATGAGAGTTGTATTGTATTGTATTGTAGCACTAGCATCATCTCAACCATGAATGCAAATGATGCTTTGTGAGTTTCGTTGGAAGTGGTGAACTTGGGGATTATGAAGTATACAAAGAAGGGCGGTGAACATGTAATGTGTGAAGCAAATGTTAGCATAGATAAGGTCAAAGTAAACACAAAACTTGCTACTATGGTAGAGGGTTTGGTAAAGAGGAAGATGCAATCTAGGTGTGTAAAGCTCAAATTGATAGATAAGAAGATGATAATGCACCAAGATGTAGTGATGGAGCAAGTGCAGAAGTACCAAGCCATGAACCTGGTAGGAAATTTTTGTCTTAGATTGATTTTGAAAAAAATTATGAACATATGGATAAAAAATGTGTGGGGATAGTAGTTGGGTTAAGCTCTGATCTTCCATTTGTTGGCTATAGGAGGGATTACCTTTGTTTTCCAGTCTACAAGAATAAGGAGAACATTCTAAAGAGAAATGTATTGGGATAGATAGATATTATCCCTCAAGCATTAGATGCCTCTGTTGATCTTCTGTGAGAGAGGGTGAATATCTAACCCCTGTGGGTGAAGCAATATTATCTCTCTTTGGAACTATGGTTTGAGAGCCTTCCTCACTCTAATAGTAGATGAAGAGGATATATGAATGTATGGTGTTTTACTTGAAGAGAAATCTCCTTATGTTAAGAATAAACCCATTACCTTTATGGATGTGATTAGAAAAAAAGGGTTCCCACCTAAAAAGGAAAAATTCATGCAAGAGGCTCCACCCTTAGTTGACATGGACTTAGAAGATGAAAATGAAGAATAGACTAAGGTAGAAAAATTTATGGATGACAAAAATATCCACCTAAAAAGGTTTGTTGGAAGGAAGGTGGATAAGGAACCAAAGTCTCAAGAGGTCTTTCCCTCTCATTGGATGAAGATTTTGTTCCAACAGTCAATACAAAACATTGTCTTATATTAGTTTGAAAGAAGGGGCTAGGGTTGGAGGAAGAAATCTTAGAGGGTGGTCTCAGTTTGGAATAAAGTGGAAGTTAGGGGAGGTGATCCGAAATGGGTAATTATATATTTTTCATCCATATTAGTACTTTTTGGGTGAAAAAATGTGAGAAATTGGCTTGCAGGGCCCATTTTAAGGGTAAGTTGCAGTTTGATGATTTAGGGTATGAAAACTTCTAGAGCCACTTTAAGGCATAAAATGACACTTTTTGAGGTAAAACATTTGTGAGCAATGCTCCTAGCCCCTTGACACCATATATACACTAAAATATTTCCAACGGTGAGAAAATCACCTTGATCGGAGTTTGTATGTGGAAGTTATGCTTTTGTAAGTTGACCTACCTTATTAATCACCATGATATCGAGTGGATGCCACGTCAACCCCCATTACCCACACATGTGGGGCTAGTCACAAATGAACTTTTAAGAAGATTGTAGAGGGTACAAAACCCTAACATTAATTGAGGCTTGATGCATGCAAAAACCCTAACCCTAACCCTAGATGACAATCAGGATATGTTAAATATTGGGTTGCTAGGAAAGGAAAGAATTCCATTCTTTTGGTATTGTTATTGTTCCATAGTTGAGAAGAACATCTATGAGTGGGATAATAAAGAACAATAGAGGACGTAGAAGATTTTGTAGTAGCCACTTAGGCCACAATGTTCATTGAAGCTCCATAGTCAGTTCCCTTTTCTTTGTACTTGCATTTTATAATTGAGAAAAAAAGAGTAGAGCATATTCCTCACCATCTAGCTAGGTTTTCTATCACATTGGGTTTCCTAGGTCACATCTTGTGTTCATTTGTGTGGATGGTGTGTTCGTTTGATTTTTTCTTTCATTTTGGTTTCAATTATCTACATAATTGTGAGTGCTACACTATTAATATTTAAATCTGGGATCTAAAGTAATAAATTACATAGTGAAATACTTTAGAATAGTGTAGGATCTATTGTGATGAACCATTCTAATGGGATATCCACAATAGTTTACATAACAAGAGGCTTGGTAGGAAATCCTTTCTCACCCATGTAATGAAGAAAGTAGATTGAGAGGTTTCATCCAGGAAGCAAATGACTATTCAAGGGGACCTTAGAGTAGGCAAAGCCAACTCAAAGGTTTATAATGATTGTTCTCTCTTACAACATAAGGAGCTTGGAGAGTTCTAACTAGAGATATTCATTGAAATGGTTAGTGAAGAAAATAATCTAGAGGTTATGTTAGTTCATGAGATTATTCTTGAGCCAATTAAGGAAAAACGTCTATTGATGGCCACCTTTCTAGGGTGGACTTTTGAAGCTATCAATGCTAATGGGAGATCTAGAGGTTTAGTGGTATGTTGGTTTAAGTCTTTGTAGTTTAGACATGTCTCTTTTCTTCATTCTTTTATTTTTGTGGAGATTTTCTCTTTGGAGGTAGACAAAATATTTAATGTCATAAGCATATATGTTCATTTTAGTGCAAGGGAAGTAAAATGGGGATATGTTTATGGAGGATTTGTCTTTGAGAAAATAAAATGTTATGGTTAGAGGCAGCATGATTTTCAATTTGAAACGGGGTAAATTGTGGTGGGGAAATCAAGGAAGATGGACCCATTGGCATATTTTTTCCTTCAAAAGATTGATGAGGCTAGAATTTGTGACATAAAGCCTTCAATTATGAAGCCTACCTAGAGGAACAATAGAGAAGGAAGTGGGGGTATCTCCAAAAGATTAGATAGGTTCCTTCTAGAAAAGTATATTATTGACCAAGTGTGTACAACAAGGTCTTGGAAAGGTGAGGGTGGTTGTTGGGTATGTGTTATATTCTTTGCATGAGTAGTAGTGTCGCATTTTTTCCTCGGGAAATGTGTCGCATTTTGCCTCGATTTTTGTGTGGTTTTTCAACACATGGTTTTTTGCTGATGGTTTTCTTTCTGGTTAAGAAATTAGGGTTTTTGACTAATCCAGGTCATTGGGTTAGGGTTTTGGATGTCGTTGGATCCTATATGTATATTGTATTGTAAACAATGTATCACTATGAATGAATATAGAATATGTTGGTTTTCTAGGTTTGGGTTTCTAGGGGAAAAATCTTTGTGTAATGTTTTGTATTTTCCATTGTATCTTTTATGTTCTTTTACTGAAAATCTGTAATGTAGATTTTAACCTTGTACAATATTCACTAAAAATATGTTTCCAATAAATATTGTACAAGGTTAAAATCTACAGTGGCTTGTCTGATCATGTTCCCCTTTTTATTCTAGTGAAATAGATCGTAAGCCCTCTAGTCCTTTCAAATTTAAATCTATTTGGTTGAAGGACCAAAATTTAGGGAGAATTCAAGGAGTTGGTTCAAAGTGGATGGAAATATATTGAGAACCACCTAGAAGACTCTACAATACATCAATTTAGTGACAATCTAAAGAAGATCAAAAGTAAATCCATTAAGTGGGCCAAAGGTAAATATAAGGATTCACAACAACAATTGTGGATTTTAGATGAGTACATTTCAAATATTTTCAAATTCAATATGAATGGAATTTTCAATGAAGAAGAGCAAAGGAATTTAAAGTATCTGTATGCATGAAAGAAAGATTTTCTATATGGGAAGAGTCAAGTTGGAGTAAATAAAGAAGGGAAATTTTGTTAGTCATGGGGGATGAAAATACCCTCTTCTTTCATGATTATGCAAAGATGAGGAGAAAACATCAATACCATCTAGAAAATTAAGAATGAGGTGAGGGAACAAGTTCACAAGTTTTGTGTTATCGCTAAGGTTGGTACAACTCATTTCAATTAGCTATTCAAGGAATCTCCTAGAGAAAATATAGTTTATAGTGTTCAAATGACAAGTTATTTTCCTAGTTTTATAAACCATGATCAAAATATAGCTCTTATGAAAGAGATCACAATGAATGAGTTGGAGGAAGTTATGAGTCCTTTCAAAAGGGAAAAATTCTAGATCTAGATAGGTGGTCTATTGAATTATATTAATGTTTCTTTGACTTGGTAAGAATTTTTATATTGTAGGTAGTTGACGAATCCAATATTGTTGGTAAGGTTTTAGCATAAATAAATTCTAATTTTTGAGCCTTGATTCCAAAGAAAGATGCCCCTCAAATATTTCAATGATTTTGTACCTATACCTTTGTGGAATGTGGTGCATAATATAATCTCTAAGATTATTTCTCAAAGACTCAAGATTGTTCTATCTCCTGCCATCTTAGGTGAGAAGTTTAATTTCCTTAATGGTAGACAAATTCATGAGGCTATAGGTATTGCTCAAGAATACCTACACACCATTAAGGTAAGGAAGAGGTCCTCCTTTATCATCAAATTAGATTTATCTAAGGCATATGATCAGTTTAGTTGGTCTTATCTAAGGTAAGGAAGAGGTCCTCCTTTATCATCAAATTAGATTTATCTAAGGCACATGATCAGTTTAGTTGGTCTTATCTTAGGTTGATGACGCTTCATGTTGGTTTCTCATGTGCATTTGTTAATTGGATGGAAGGATGTTTTTCATCAACTATTTTTCCATCAATATAAGAAAAACAAGTTACAACTTCTAGTGGAGGTTTTTAGTGTTACAAAATTTGGAAAAAATATATAAAAAAAAAAGAATTCACTAAAACCTCTGCTATTGGTAACAAAGGTTTTAGCAGAGGTTTAACATATTTTCACAATAAATAAAAATTATAGGTGGTTGAAGGTTCCAATAGAGGTTTTTTCGTTGATGCACATATATCGATAGTGCACATCGATATGCCAATTATATAAATTATGGACCCATGATTTACATATTTGATATGCATTGGGACATCCAAATATCTCTACTAAGCACCAATATTTACACCATATTTTTGAAGCCCATGTGCTTAATTTAGATATTGGATGCATATAAGGGTGTTTCTATAAAAAATAGGCACTAGTGCACCACATATTGATATGCATTGGGGCTTTAAAATACATTACACATGGTGCATTTGATATATATTATGAAGCCCTAGTGCTTAGTTTATAAAATGAAAGCATTAATGTGTATATCATCTTACACACTGTAAATTCTTATAACGATGATGATGAAAATATTGGTAGGGATAATCATATCATTGAAGGAAACAATGCTTTTGTTGTATTTAGGAGCATTAATGATTTTTATTTCATTCATTCAGACTATTGCACATATAGGTATGAACCACAGTGTCAAGTTAAAATGATTACAATGCGACAATATGTTTTAGTACTTGATTTTTCCACATTATGGATGATCCAGGTGGATATCAGTGGCCACCCACCTATTCCAATTGGCTCAAATGTAGATTTCATCTTGGAAGTTTCAGTTTTCATCTTTGCAGTTTTTTTCTAGCTTTTTGGGTCCTAAACTTATGGGGTCATTTTGAGGCCCTCAACATCATTTTTTGGGCCCTCTATAATCACACTAAAGACTAAGTCAAAGTGTGATGAGATAATGTGTATTCCTTGAATAAACCTTTCCAATGGGCTATCATGTGCCCAAAATGGAGATTGTATGAAAAAGTTACGACCCCGGGAAGTTGATATACCAACTTGCCCCAACAAGGCCCACATGACTTTTGGTGTTTCATCTCCTAGGGTTATGTTTCTAGATGTATAGGGTTTTGGCATTCATGTTTGATGTAAAAAGGATTTTGGAGCCTCATTGTACACATCTTCTTGCGAATGAGTGCAACTGTCACATCTCTTCTCAGAGATAGCCACCACCATTCTAGCAATCTTGTTTCAGTCTGCATTTTACAGTTTCAACATATTTCTTATTAAATAGAAGCCAATATTTATTATATCTCTGTTATTGTGCATTGTGTCTCTGTGTTAATAACATAAATCTGTATTCATTTCGTTATGCTCATAAAATCCAAATCAGTGGTATCAAAGACGTCTTCTCTTTGTCGTTCTTAATGCATGTCCCCGACGAGGTCAAGGTACAAAGAGTTGGGTCTCAAGCTTGTTTCTCTTGAGGACAAGATCTCTCGCACGTTGAAGGGAACTTCCATGGAAAGAGAAAATAAATACGATGGGACATGAGATCCTTTCAAATTGTTTCTCTAGGAATCTCTCACGCAACAGAGGAACGAGATGATGGATATTTTTGCGTAAATCCTTCGATGACTACTAACAGGCGACACATCTTCCTCGAGCGGAGGCGCCGCCCCCTTCAAGGTATAGATCAACTTTGATATTCCTATATTTGAAGGTCAGATAGACACAAATGTTGTAGACAAATGGTTGAATCTACTAGAAGGGTATTTTTATGTCCATAAATTTTCCAATAGAGAAAAGATTACATTTGTGCTCCTCAAAGACATCCCCCATGTAAAAGATTGGTGGGATACTTTCTGTGAGAAAAAGGAAATAGAGGAACCCTCATTATTTACTGTCGCACGCACCTGGGATTCCTTTAGGGATGTTATTAAGGAACAATACTACCATGTTGGAAGTTATGACGACCTGTATACAAGATGGACCACAATGCGACATGAAAGGGACCAAATAGTGCTAGAGTTCACAAATATCTTCCATACCTTGCGTACCAAGCTAGGTATCAAATATTCTGAGCGACATCTAGTGCTCAAATACCATGACATTCTACATAGATACATCCAGACATAAATGGAGTTTCTGGACATCTCTTCCTTGGGTGCGACCTATTGATATGCTTTCAAAATCGAGTAGAAGCTTAAAGAAAAGACGCGATAGTTTGTGTCTGGGAACCTCTCATGATAGGAGCATGGAAAATGCATCCCCAACCCGCTGAAAAAAGGGTAGAGAAAATATGGAGAGCCTCAGGGAAACCAGTCTAAGACACAAACAAAGAAGGACAATATTAAGATTAAGAAAAACACCGGTAAGTGGTGCGACTTCCATAAGAGCCCTTGGCATAACACTATTGATTACCACTCAAAGTAGTCATTGGTGGTTGAGATGAAAGCCTCTGAATTAGATGCAGGTTCCGACTTAGAGTTAGAACCAGAAAAGGGGAGATGGATTATTAACGTGAAACCCAGTGCCACCATTACCACCACCAAGATCCATCCCAGTGAACCTGATGAGCCATAGGAAGGTGAACACCTATTTCATTCATAGATGCAGGTGAAGGGTACTCCATTGCACTTCATAGTTGATAGCGGTAGTCAGAAGAACCTCTTCTCAGTGGAGGTTGTCAAGTGGCTAGCCTTGCTGACAACATCATACCTATATCCATACACCATCGAATGGCTCTGCCAAGGAAGCGATCTTCGCATCAGCCGACATTGTCGCATGTCCTACAACATCAAGCCCTTCAAAGATGAGGTATTGTGTGATTTTTCTCCCCTAAAATTTTGTGATGTTATTTTGGGCCAACCTTATTTATGGAAACATTATGTTGTATATGATTCTAGGCATCATAATGTTATTATTACTCTGGACAGGAAATTGTATAGGATACCTTAGGTAGTCCCACCTACTGCCATTTCCTTGATCTTTGCCAGGCAATGCAGGAAATTCATCTCTCAGAATGGGAAGTTTTTCTTCTTTGTGATTCGCTCTCAAAGTGAGTGGAAGGTTTTCACCACATCCATGGCCTCTGTGATTGATCTCTCCACACAGCAGAAGCAAGTGGATAAGGTCATGGAATAATATAAAGACATATTCTCCTCACCCACTAGGGTACCTCTACACTGTTAGGTCAAGCATTCAATCAATATGACCCCCAACGCATCGCTACCCAATGGGATAGTCTATCGTCACTCTCTGTTAGAAAATGAGGAGATCAATTTTCGGATCCAAGAACTTCTCCAAAAGGGGCACATCTGACCCATCTCATCACCATGTGGAAACCCAATCATTCTTATGTAGAAGTAAGATGTGACTTGACGACTCTGCATCAATTTTAGGGCCCTAAATAAAATCACAGTCAGGAACCAGTACCCGATCCCTTAAATCAATGATCTCCTTGACCAACTCAAGGGGGGAAAATACTTTAGTAATATTGATATGAATTCTGGTTGCTAGCAGGTCCCCATAGAACAAACAACCGTATGGAAAACTTCCTTCAAGTCCAAAGAAGGTCTTTTTGAATGGTTGGTCATACCCTTTGGTTTGATGAATGCCCCAACAAATTTCATGAGAATGATGGACGATATTTTGCAGCCTTTCACCAATTCTTTCATGGTAGTGTATCTAGATGACATCCTCATATACAAAAATAATTGGGAGGAACACCTGCAACATATTCAACAGGTTCTGCACACTCTATGGCAGCACAAGCTATATGCAAATTTAGAAAAATTCTCCTTCGGCATGGACAGGCTCCAATACCTAAGTTACATTGTTGATGAGCATGGAGTTCATGTGGATCCAACCAAGATCCAGCTCATTCATGACTGGCCAACCCCAACCAAACTCACTAAGCTTCAAATATTTTTAGGCCTTGCCAAATTCTATCGCAGGTTCATGTTGGGATTCTCCCATATTGCATGTGACCTCATCCAAGTAACCAGGGGTGGTGGTAAGGAAAATTTTGTGTGGGGCCTATCACAACAACAAGTGTTCAATGATTTGAAGCAACACTTGTGCTCATCCCCAGTTCTCTCATTACCCAACCTGCAACAACCATTTGAGATAGAGACAGATGCTTCATACTATGTTGTGGGCACAGTTCTCACTCAGCACAAACACCCCATGGCCTATCATAGTGAGACACTATTAGATGTCATCCCTAAGTACCCTAATTACGACAAAGAGATATACTCCATTGCGTAATCCTTCTGCCAATGGAGGCATTACATTCTCAGGAAGAAGACAATCATCCACATCGATCATAAATCATTGCAGTTCATGCAGACACAAGGAAAATTATAGAATGACCACCATCAAAAGTGGTCCACATAATTGCAGCAGTTCCATCTCAACATTAAATATACGACAGGAAGCACCAACCGTGTCGTTGATTTCCTCAGTTGCCCACTAGTTGCAGCAATCACCACAGTGTTAAACTCTTGTGCCCACAAGAACTCCAGATGGTCCTAATCTATGAGAGAGTTTCTGACTTTGCCGCCACCTACCATACGTTGGGCACAAACACAGTTGTCACTAATTATCATCTTCAATACGGGTTGTTGTGCCATCTGGGTCATCTTTGCATTCCATCAAGTGAGCGAGCGAAGCTAATTTGGGAATCCCACTACAGTCGGGTGGAAAGACACTTCGGCATAGAAAATATAGTGGCCATGTTGTAGCAACATTTCTATTGGATGAAACCTTGATAATATGTCAGCAAGTATATTAGATCCTACACTTCCTACGCCATTTCCAAACCGACCATTACGAAACAAGGAATGTACACCCCTCTGCCTACTCCTGAAAGGCCTTGGGAATCCATCTCGATGGACTACATGTCAGGACTTCCATCAACCAAGCAGGGAAATGACTATGTTTTTGTGGTGGTTGAACATTTTTCTAAAATGGTGATTTTGACCACCTGCAAGAAGAGCATCACAACAGAGGTCACTTCCAATCTCTTCTTCAAACGAGTGTGGGTACATTTTGGGATACTACAAACCATTGTCTCAGATCAAGACAATGGGTTCCTCAACACATTTTGGTCAAACCTAAGGTCACTATTGGACACCAAGCTCACCAAGTCTATTGCCTTCCACCCCCAAACAAATGACCAAACTAAGGTCGTCAACCGGATGGTCATTCATATCATGCGCATGTACAATTCCAAGAATCCCCACACATGGGATGTGAGTCTTCCCTATGTTCAACACTACTACAACAGATCCATACATAGCTCAACCGACCACAACCCCTTTCAGGTGGGGTTCAGATTTCAACCATTGGGTCCCATGGATGTTGCACTACCACTTGCGGCCACCTAGGTAGACTCATCCCATGCTCAAATTGAAGTAAAAAAAGCTACCTAATTCATTGAGTGGATCCAACACATCTACCAGCATGTTCAGAATATTTTATAGAAGTCCAATGCCAAGTACAAGCATGGACATGATCAACACCGGGTGTCGCATAAGTTTAAGGTGGGAGACAAAGTTTAGTTTCACTTGTAGAAAGAACGCCTTAAAAGACCGCATCGGAAGCTCCATCCACTCCGCTATGGACCTTCTACCATCACCAAGGCTATGGGTGAAAATGATTTTGAGCTCAACATTCCCCCCTTCCTTGGCTTGCACCCATTGTTTAATGTGGACCTCCTTCGGCCATACTTTCCACCATTATTGGACACCTCAGAGGTAGCAGAACACTTGACACCGACAGAGATCAACCATGATTGCATGCAACAAGAATCCATCGATCAGATCATGGACACACAGGTCAAGGGCACTTGCCAATAGAAGTTTCATCTTTATCGTGTTGTCAAAGCAGGGAAACTCCTACACAAAGCCAAGTGGCTCACCTGGGACCAAATTCAGTAGAAATTTCCCCATCTGATGGGGTAACTCAATGAAATGGAAACCATTTCTTCCTAAGGGGGAGGATCGATCCAGGTGGATATCAGTGGCCACACACCTATTCTAACTGGCTCACATGAAGATTTCATCTTTGCAGTTTCAGTTTTCATCTTTGCAGTTTTTTTTCTAGCTTTTCAGGTTCTAAACTTCTGGGGCCATTTTGAGGCCCAAAACAACATTTTTTGGGACTGCCATAGTCACATAGTAGAGGAAGTTAGAGTGTGGTGGAATAATATGTATTCCTTGGATAGACCTTTCCAACGGGCTATCATGCGCCTAAAACAAAGATTGTATGCAAAAGTTACGACTCCAGGAAGTTGATGTGCCAACTTACCCCAACAAGGCCCATAAGAGTTTTGGCGCTTCATCTCCTAGGGTTAGGTTTTTGGATGTCTAGGGTTTTGGAATTCATGTTTGATGTAAAAATTATTTTTGAGCCTCATTATACTCATCTTCTTGTGAATGAGTGTAGTCGTCGCATTTCTTTTCAGTGATAAGCCACCACCATTCTAGCAAGCTTGTTTCAGTCTGCATTTTACAATTTCAACATATTTCTTATTTAATAGAAGCAAAGTTTTATTGTATCTTTCTTATTGTTCATTGTATCTCTGTGTTAACAATATAGATCTGTATCCATTTCGTTCTACTCATAAAATCATGATCAATGGATACACAAATGCAACTTCTTGTTTTTTAACAAATTTTGAATTAATTATGAAAAAAAAATTCTTTTTATAATAATATTCATTTTGATATTTTAATTATTGTGTTTGGATATAGTCATTACATTAATGTTTTGTATCATTTAAACAAATATACCAACTGATTACACCTCTATTCATTATAACAATGTAAGTCATTGATAATTTAATCAACAACCTAACATTTTACGAAATTGGACAATGAAATAGTGTAACGTACCCAACCACCATGGTTGGGTCACGCTACGCAAAACTCTCTCAATTACAGCTCTGATACCATAATTTAACGTTCCCCATCCCAACTGAGGAACATTACAGTGCAAAATACACATAAAAATGAAACTTCTGCTAAGTAATTATTTTACTGTTAGTCGATTTCATGTAGCTTACAACTACAAATTTAAAACAGATTTAGCTATTGTCTATAGCCATAAAATAGATGCATCTAAAGCATGCTAATAATAAACATGAAATACAACTAAACCACTCATTACAAAAATATATAAGTCATTCTCATTTACGCAGAGTTTGCGCAAAACAATAACACATGTAAATAACTTAGTACAAGATAAAACACTTATCTTTAAACAAGAATTATGTAACCAACTGCTTGGGAGGGACATTCCACCCAACCATAGACTGATTGTTCTAAATCTCAATAGCCAGCCACCCCCAAGTTGAGGCTAGTAATCCACAAAAGAGGGTGGTCTCTCATAGTCCACTCATAGCTCATAAAACTCAGAACCCAACTAATATTATCCTACAACTATCACAATTTTTCTACTATCTCTCTTCCTCCTAGCCTTCCCAACCCAAGGAATGCACCATTCATTTATTAGGGATGACCCAAGGGATGCACCATCTGCTTATTAGGGATAACCCAAGGGGGGCATATATATGGCTAAATGTATATGATATGACCCCAAGGGGGGTATATATGGACCTAATTGTACATGTAATGTGTAAATATATATGTAATAGGGTCAGCCTAGTAGTAAAGGGGCCTCGTGTGAAAGTGTGAATAGCTATATATAAGAGATTAGTATTCATTATTGAGAATTGAATTGTGAAGTATGAATGGCATTTGGTTATTTGAAGGGGGTTCCCCTATTATTTAAGGATTTATTGTGTAACTTATCTATATTGGAGTTGTCCTCTACACTCACATTTTGTACATGTTGTGTACTTTTGTTCTATTATGATATTTTTAAGCATTTGGGTCATTACATTAGGTATCAGAGCACCGATCCTAGGGTTTTGCTTCCTCAATATAGTCATTTTGGATTTTTTGCTATAACATTTTCTCAGAGCCACTTCAAAAGGAAAAAAATGGATATTATTCAAAGAAAATATCAAGGTCTCTATGGTAAAAATTTCAGCTTCTGGGGCATCATACTTTTGGAGGTACACTCTATGGAAGATAGGGTATCTGACTAGTCCTATTGACTAGTCTCAAACAAGTGTTCCAGATAAAATTGGCATACCTTCTTCATAGAAGATCCAAATTACATGAGACCAGTTGCATTGGAAAGAGGGCTTCCTATAGTATTTATGGTACAATTTTTAGAATCAAATATCAAATATTGTGCGCATGGAATGTTGCACAGTTTCACTCTCCTCGAAAGGTAAAAAATCAGCAAGGTGTGGGGAAGTTACCACAACTTTCACATGGCACATCCAATTTTTCTCAGACCTGTGGCATTGAAGAGAGGGCATATAAGAGGATTACAAGTCGCAATTTCAAACTCAAAAGGGCCGAAATTGCAAAGATACATCAGAGGGGAGGACATACTCCAAATCAATGTTTTCAAAGGTATGTCACTTGAAACTATCATAAATTTTGATTGGGATGTCTGATTGAGATGATTCAAAATCCATTGGAAAGATAAAACATACAAGATTATATTGGAATAAGTATTATAACTATTTGAGACATTTATCCTTAATATATTGAGGTTGGAAGTTAAGGATTGGTGTTAGACCTCAATTAAGAATCAATGACAATACCTAAATTTAGTGGAGATGAATACAAAGATAAAATCAATCCTGGGGAATGGCTCAAAATGATAAGGAAAAATTGCAAGACTCCTTCTGGGGTATGTCTTTATTTGAACGGTGAAGCTAATAATTGGTGGTATAGCTTTGATAAAGATACTAAACGAAGCACCACATGGGAAGTATTTTAAGAATTGTTCTCAAACAAATGGATCAAGGACTCAAAAATGGAGGAAATGTATAGAATTCAAAATGAGTTAAAAGAAGCAAAGGAATAGATCAATAAAAAAATTGATGAGTTCTCCAAGATGCAATCCCTTAATGAATCACTCATTAAGGAGGTTAAGAACTTAAAGCAAGAAAAGAGTAGCCAAGCAAAGTGGGAAAAGGAAGATTCAAGGGAAGAATTGAAAAAGAAAGATGAAGAGATATCTAAATTACAAAACCATAATAAAAAACTATTGGATGAGGTTAAAAGATTGAAAGAAGAAAAGAAGAGTTGTAAAAATCAATAAGAAAGAAGGATCTTGGATTAAGAATCTGCCAAAATACTTGAAGAGTAAATTTGCAAGAAGGTTGAAGAATCCCTAAATATTGATGAGATAAAATAAAAAATGAAATCTAGAATCGAAGAAGGACGTCAGAATTTGATAAATGGGGTGACATTACAACTTCAAAAGGAGAAAGAAGACAAGATTCAAGAAGGTCACTAGAAGATACTTGAAGAAGTTGAACTCCATCTAGAGGATGTACATGTCAAATATGATGGTATTATCTCCAAGTCTAGAAGAATCAAAGAGAAAGCAAGGAAGATAGAGGATTCCATTGTCTCTGAAAATAATATATAGGAAATGCACATGCAGAATGAAGAAAAAACATCAAAAGTGGAACCATATCGACACCCTCATTACCAAGAAAAATTTCAAGGAAGACAATAAGGTCGATATCAACATTATCAAGGAAGAAGATGGAATACTTGTCAATATTCATGGAACGAGGCATCACCAAAATACTCTTCAATAAGATATTATCAGAGACCAACAACCACTACAAATTGGAGAAGCTTCAACAACAATACATGGAATCAACGAAAAGAAAATTATGTAACAACTAGACACCAATGATTACGACCGAAAATAATTGATTTTGGATGGATAGATCATAAAAAATGCAATGACAAAAGCAGGAACATTAGAAAATAATATTACTTGCTTTCATCACATGTCAAGCCTTTAATTGAAAATATTTGAGGACAAAGCTTTTTGAAGGATGGTATTGTGTTATGACCCAAGGGGGGGAATATATGGGCCAAAATGTACATGTAATGTGTAAATATATATGTAATAGGGTCGACTTAGAAGTAAAGGGGTCTCATGTGCAAGTGTGAATAGTTATATATAAGAGATTATGTATTCATTATTAAGATGTGAATTGTGAAGTATGAATGGTATTTGGTTATTTTGAGGGGGTTCCCCTATTCTTTAAGGACTTATTAAGTAACTTATCTATCTTGGAGTTTTTCTCCATGCTCACATTTTGTACATGGTGTGTACTTCTGTTATGTTATGTTATTTTTAAGAATTTGGATCATTACAGGATGTACCATTCATTTTTCAGGTTTAACCCAAGGGATGTACCATACGTTTATTAGGGATAGCCTAAGGAATGTGCCATTCATTTATCAAGGTCTCTCTAACACATGTATCTAGGAATCTCTCGGCTAGGAACTGAAGGGAACTTGCTGCTAGCAAAACTATCAACAAACCAATAGAAAACACTTGTTGTTTTAGTGCAACTCACACATGAGTTCACTCTTCACGCCTGGAAACCTAGCACTTCAGTTCTCCAGCTCCAATTCGCTCTAGTTACACACCATAGTTCACCCTTCATGGTTGCGCCAACTCCAACCTCTCTTTCTTTCTCTCTCCTTTTCTTCCCATGCAAAAAACTTGACTGACTAAAACTTCCTGCTCCAACCCATAAAAATTTCCTCTCTTATGGCTTACCTTTCTTGACTCACACTTTTCCCCAAGATGATTGTACTCAACTCCCATGCGCCCAATATCTCTAGGATGTGACAACTCACACCCACCCTCTTACATGTATTCAATGATTGGCTTTGGGAACACTCAATTGGAAAGTGGAAGATTTGTGGCCCCAAGGAATGCACCATTCATTTATTAGGGTTAACCTAAGGGATGTACCATCCGTTTATCAAGGCTAACCCAAGGAATGAACCATTCGTTAATCAAGGTCCCCAGTGAAGTTGGCTAGGAATCTGAGATGTGGTTCTAGAACTCTAGCTTTCCAAAAAGGAGTCTTGCATTCTACCTTCTTCAAAATTTTCAAAAAAATTGTGGGTACGTTTCTCGCATGTTTTCTTCATGCTCCCATATAGCATCTTCAGGACCGTAGTAGGTCCATTGAAACTTTACCAACCCTATGGATTTGTTCTTGAGAACTTTGAATTTTTGGTCCATGATGTTGTAACACACCCACCACGGCTTTTTCCTTCCTTTCACCGAGGAACAAAATTCCCCAAATTCATATGGGGCCCGATGCAGTTCCTACCCTCTCAAGTCCTTACTCATGTGATCGTGGGTTATGACCACCGGCCTTATCGGAGAGGTACTTCCGGCTTTTTCGATTCGGGAAATCGCGATGCATTTGTGTTCCCCTTCTCTCTTGTCTCTCGAAGTGTCGAAATCCGAAGGGGAACATTAGTTTGTCATAACTAAAAATGCCTCAGATTAAAACATGTCACTCCACATTTCGGGGTTTACTCCATCAGGATTTCAGGATGCGCGACGACAGGAGGTCTCGCACCTATGTTTCCCGGGAGCCGAAACTCCGAAAATCCAAACTCTAACATGCTTCACTATTTCAGGGTTTCCTCCATCGGGATTTTAGGATGTGCGACGACAAGAGGTCTCACACCTGGGTTTCCTAGGAGATGAAACTCCGAAACACCAAACTCTAACATGCTTCACTATTTCGGGGTTTCCTCCATCAGGATTTCGGGATGTGCGACAACATGAGGTCTCGCACCTGGGTTTCCCAGGAGTCGAAACTCCGAAACAATAGACTCTAACATACATCACTATTTCAGGAATTCATCCATCAGGATTTCGCGAGTCGGGGGTTTCGAGACTGGCGAACATGTGAGGCCCGCACTTAGGTACCCCAGGTGCCGAAATACTAAAATATGATAACTTTTCCATACTCTATCTTTCAGGATATCACAAGTCAGGATTTTGGGACTTGCGAGTACAAGGGATCTCACCCTTGGATATTCTGGATGCTGAAACACCAAAATATCGGGATTTAGCCACACACTGTTATTACGGGATTTCACATGTCGGAACTTCAGGACTTGCGAGTATAAGGGAACTCACCCTTGGGTTTCCTAAATACCGAAAACTCCAAAATACCAACTCTTAAACCTGAATATTCATGATTACATAAATAGAAAAACATACCATATTAGTGAGTACTTCATAAACAATGCACATTATTTTGAAACCATGGTTCATTATATCTCTCTAGTTATCTTCTATTGGTTCCAATCCATACTTTGATTCCTACAAGTTTTATATGCCATGAAAAAACATATATATAATTAAAGGTTTTTTGTTGTTCCATTAATTATAAATATAGGGAAGTAAAACAACAGAGCTACTTACAAATTGTTCACTTAACCCTTGATACTCCAATATATACTCACAATCCATTCTTAATCCAATGTTAATCCAATGTTTGTATGGCTCTTCTTTATATGTTATTACCTAGAGGAAGGATCAACCAATCCTTTCCCTAGCTCACCCTTGACGAGAATACTACGGTGGAGGAAAGTGTTAAAAAATGAGAGAGAAATATCACAATAAGAAAACATGCACATAGAGCCAATATTTATCCTAGAAACCCTTAATTGGGAGAAATAACACCTCCATAGATATCTATTGCCACTTGAGGCTACCACAGGATTCTTACAATGTATTATATCAAGCCATTAAATAGGCTTCATCAATTACAAGCCTAATTCTTTTACCAAAAATAGATTACAATGAAAATACATGCATGGCCTTGAGATAGCCATGCAAACACATACATGGAGTGGAGATATCCATGTGAATTCATGCATGGAGTGGAGATAACCATGAAAATACAAGCATGGCCATGCATAGCCATGTGAAAACATGCATGGTGTGAAGATAGCCATGCAATGACATGCAAAGACTCACATCAATTACATGGTAAAATACCATGGGTTACCCAATACCACGGGCCTATAAAATACTAACGGTAAACCCAAAAATGAACAAATGAACAAATCTATAACTGATTCAAGATCAACTCGACATTCCCCCCTTTAAACTTGACTTGGGATAAACACCTGCCCCCCTCAAAATTTATAAACTGTGTATCAGGAATACATCATGCCCCCCTATCACCTAGGTCTACTCCTAGACTTTATATTGGTGAACCATCAAACCAAGGGTAAACATGCCTAAATAGGTCTGACAACCATATTCTCATTTACATGTGATAAAATCCAACTCCATAAAATAATTACAATTGTATGCCCGACCACGAGATGCTATGAAACATCAACATGTTTCATTGCAAGCATCCCTCCCACTCAAAATATAGTTACATAGACCAAGTACTTATATTACCACTATATGCTCAAGCACATGATGCAAGAAGCATCTACCAACTTATTTATCAACATCCCTCCTTGCTCTAAATACAATGAGCCAAAGCACTCATTCACTGAGTTACACTTCTTCCTTAATGCACTTCCACCTATTCTCCATGTCAATCCACTATATGCCCGAGCAAATGATGCAAAAAACATCTACCAATTTCTTTACCAACATCCCTCCCTGCTCCAAATATAGTGAGCCAAAGCCCTCATTCATCAAGTACCTCATCTTCAATGTGTTTCTTTCTATGCTCCATTTCCATGTGTCATTAACCATGGTTCATAAACCCATGAACCATCACTTTAATTTGTGTGCATATCTCTCTTCCAAAGGTTGCTCACTTTACCAACAAATTCATAAGCATGGATCTCAACATTAGACCACTCTCGTTGGAGATTCTAGGTCTATCTGGCTTTAATACCATGTTAAAAACTGAGAGAGAAATAACACAACAAGAATGCATGCACATAGAGCCAATATTTATCATGGAAACCCTTAACTGGGATAACCAACACCTCCATATATATCTATTGCCACTTGAGGCTATTAGAGACTTCTTACAATGGAGTATCTCAAGCCATTAAATAGGCTTCATCAACTACAACCCTAATTATTTTACCAAAATTAGATTACAATGCAAAAACATGCATGGCCATGAGATAGTCATGCAAAGACATGCATGGGGTGGAGTGCAAGATACCAGATATAATAAATACGCAGAACAGAAATAAAATGCTAGAAATGGCAGAATAATAGTAATATAACCAACATAATCTCCACAATAACACAAAAATAATATGAGAACAACAACTGAAATATCACTTTGATTTAGAAACCAATGTTCACAGACCTCTTCGAGGGGGCAACCTCCATTCGAGTAGCGCTCTGTTACAATAATATCCAAGCTAGGGTTTTCATACCCTTGACCCTTATTTATACTAAATATGTCTATTAAGAGAAGCATCTAGAGGAAGATCCTTCTAGAAGTAGAAGCTTCTATTACGTCTTCTTACATCCACCTTATTCTATTTTATTGAAAGGCCTTATTAATATTGACCTTTATTACATCTGAATACATTGATCTACCTATGTGCAGGTTAGGACCTTAACATGTTCGCCCCCTTAAAAACAGCCTTGTCCTCAAGGCTTGAGATGTGGAAACTGCTACAGAATGGTAGTTGGTTCCCAAGTGGCATCTGCTGGAGTCATATCTTTCCACTGCACTAGCACTTCCTTGATGGTTCTCTGACGCAGGCGACGCTCACACTGGTCCAAAACTGCTTCTGGCTGTAGCCAAATGGATCCTTCTTCAGCTAACTCTAGAAGGTTGGTTTGAATTTTGCACCTGGTTCCAATCACCTTCTTCAAGCATGAAACATGAAAAACAGGATGTAGCTTCGACTAACTGGGCAAAGCTAACTGATATGCGACTTGTCCCACATGCTTGAGAACTGTGTAAGGGCCATAAAATTTGGGTGCTAGCTTTTGACAATTCTCTACCTTGAGGGAAGTTTTCTTATATGGTTGCAGTCTCAGAAACACCTGATCCCCTTCTGCAAATTGATGTTCGGAACGACCTTGATCTGCTTGCTGCTTCATTTGATTCTGTGCCATGACCAAGTTCTCTTTAAGGGTACGAAGGATATCCTCTCAGACTGTAAGTGTTTGGTCAACCGCCTGGACCTTCGAGGTACCCGGTAAGTATGAGAGAACTGAAGGTGGCTTCTATCCATATACCGCTTCAAAAGGAGTCATGCGAGTGGTTGTATGGTATGTAGTG
>ML788723.1:434489-463751 GCA_009831015.1 Picea engelmannii
GGATTTAAATAGTAAATTAAACCTCCTAACTTATAAGGACAACATTGAAGAACTCTATCATAATTTTACAACTACCCTTTCCACTTCTATTAACAAGTTCTCTTTCGAGGTGTCTCATAAAAAGAATAATAGAACAACCAACCTTTGGTATGATAAAGAATGTAAAATTGCTAGGAAAGTCATTAGGAATGCTTCTAATGAGCCCTTAAAGATCGATAAGATCAATATGTACAAAGCCCTAATTAAAAGGAAAAAAAGATACTATATCAATAAAAGGCAAGAGCAACTTTCACAACTATACAAGTTGGATCCTAAGAAGTTTTGGAGCCAAATTCTAAAACACAATACTAAATAAAATAATAGGATTCCCTTAATGGATTGGAATTCCTACCTTAAAAATTTTTACAAGTTCCCTAATGCCGTGGACACCATTCTTATTGTCCCTACAAAGGAAGAAGTTTTTTCCTTAGATGACATAGAGTTCGGGGTTAAGCGGCTCGCAAATGGGAAAGCTAAGGACATTGAAGGCTACCAAGCTGAAATTTTTAAAATCGGAGGGCCAATCCTTATCCCTCACATACACAAACTCTTCAACTTAGCAGTCAAGAAGGGCTTCCCTAAACCCTGGACACAAAGCCTCATTGTTCCTATTTTTAAAAATGAGGATAAAAACATTCCCTCTAATTATAGGACCATTATGATTAGCTGATTTTAGCCAAGCTTTATGGAATTATTTTGGAAAAGAAGATTAGCATTTGGCTAGAATGTCACGGTAAAAGAGCTAAAGGCCAGGCTGGGTTTAGGAGATATCATTCAACTGTGGATCATCTTGTTACCTTTAGGATCATTGCAGAGGAGTTCCGCAATACTAAAACCAATCTTTTTTGTTGTTTTGTTGACTTTAGAAAAGCTTTTGACATGGTTCCTAGGAAAAACCTTTGGAATAGGTTGGAAGAGATAAAAGTGCCTCTCTAGTTGAGGGTTGCAGGAATAAGGATGTATGAGAACGTTATTACTAAGTTTAAAAACACTAAAGGCTGGTCAAAAGAGATTAACTGCAATATCAGAGTCAAACAAGGTTGTCCCTTGTCCCCTACCCTTTTTGGCATATACATTGACAAGTTAGAAGAATGCTTGGAAAAAGCAGGTTGTGTCGGCCCTACTCTGACTGGTATAGTCATCAATCTTCTTCTTTATGCCAATGATATCATTCTTATGGCAAGGAGTCCCCATGATCTTGAAAACCAACTAAGAATCCTCAAGATTTTTTGCTCCAATATGAATATGACTGTTAATACTGATAAGACTAAGATCATGATTATTAAATCTAATAAGATCTCTTATGATACCTTTGTATATGACAACAACCACTTGGAGGAAGTGACTTCATACAAATATCTTGGAATTGATATTCACCACAAGCTCAATTGGAATTATAGCATTGAGAAAATGATTATTGGGGGATGGAAAGCTTATTATGGACTTGAAAGTGGTATATTTTTTTAAATGTGTTAATGGACATTTTGAAGTAATTTGAGGGAACTTTTCATATTAATATTATTAATTGGAATCATAATGATATTGCAATTAAAATGATCTTATTTGAAGTTGATACATATTCTAAATTAAATTATATAATTAAATGTATAATTTTTAAATTATGATTTTATTTTAAAGATGATAATGAAGATGATGATGCAAATGAAATACAAAAACAATATGTTTTGGTCTAATATTTTCTTGTGAATAAAAAATTAAATAATAATATTTACATTCATAGAGTAAAAAACTATAAAATAATATTTGATTATCATGAAATTTTATAATCAAATGTAAGATGGTTAAGATACTACAATGATGAAATCAATTTTGATTTAATGTAAGATGCTTAAAATACTACAATGGTGAAATCAATTTTGATTTATATAAAAAAAATACTTAGTTAACTTAAAATTTTATTTATATTAAAAAAAAATTGTAAATAAGTATTTTTAAAATACCATATTTTTTATTAACTAAAATAAATATATAAACACTGATATATGAATAAAGTGAATTTAGTTAACTATAAAATATTCATATAATTTTTTTTCCATAAAAATTCAAATTAATTAGAAATACATTTATTTAATTTTTATTTTTTTTTATAATGTTTTTTGAAAATCATACACTTATTTATAAAATAATAACATAAACATAATTTAAAACCATAAAACAAGCAAATTTCCATCAAATTCCCATCCTATATAAGTTAAAATTTTATTTTTATATTAAAAAAACTTAAAAAAAATGCTACTAAATTACCATATTTTTTATTAATTAAAATAAATATTTAAAACCATAAAACAAAAAAAAATCTCATCCTATAAGTTAAAATTTTATTTCTAAATTAAAAAAATTAAAAAAATGCTACTAAATTACCATATTTTTTATTAAATAAAATAAATATTAAAAAATTGAATCTAGTTAACTATAAAATATTTATATAATTTTTATTGTTTTTCCATAAAAACTCAAATTAATTAGAAATACACTTATTTAATTTTAAATATTTTTTATCTTATTTTTGTTTTCAAAATCATACATATATTTATAAAACCATGACATAAAATTAATTTAAAACCTTAAAACAAACAAATCACATTCATAATTCTATACAGTTCAAATCCAGAGGGGGTAGGGTATGTATACTTTAGTAGACTTTACTAGTTAAATCGTTGGGCGGAGGGGGTCCCTTGTCCCATAAACAAGGAAGTCTCATACACCAATTTAGTGTGGCTTGACTATGACCTTAAAAATAGATTATTATTATTATTATTATTATTATACTTTTTAAATCGACCATATTTCTAATATTGCATTAAAAAGTATTATTTTAAAATTAAAAATAACTAGTATTCCATTATAAAAAATGTTAAGAAATATGGTTTTATAAAGTTAATATAAAAAATGTTAATAAATATGGTTTTATAAAGTTAATATATTTGTTATTTTGTAATATTTTATAATTTTTTTTCTATTGAAATTATTTACAATATTATATTTAAAACTTCGTTGCTATGTCATATGGTTATAATGGTGGTAAATGTGAAATGATTTACAATCTTGTAAACAACAACGGTAACTGTAAATATTGTATAGGTTTTCAAATTTACGGAAAAGTTCTGTTAATTACAGGACTCGATGACCTATACGTTTAGAGGCTAAGTAAATGAACGGAAAATCGAGATAAGCGAGTCTAATTGACGGCAGGATAGAAATAGATGCGATTGGAAAATCTATACAGGTGTAAATAAATGCACTCGAAAACCGAGATAAGCGAGTCTAATCGACGACAGAATAGAAGTAGATGTGATGGGAAAATCTACACGTTTAGAGGCGAGAGTAAATGCACGTGAAAATCGAGATAAGCGAGTCTAACTGACAGCAGGATAGAAATAGATGATTGGAAAATCTATACGTTTAGAGGTGTGAGTAAATGCACGCCAAATCAGAGATAAACGAGTATAATCGACGGCAGGATAGAAATAGATGTGATTGGAAAATCCAAATGTGTCAGCCTGCCCAAATCGACGGCAGTCTTATCCTGCAAATTCACAGAGGTTATTCAGGGCGATCAATAACCAGCTTGCACAGCAGGTTTTAATGCTACTGCAGGTGGTATATACATCGTCGGATATATCTCTGTGTATATATCAAGCCAATTTGAGGGTACCAGCAGCTTTAGTAAAAAAACTTGCGTAGCAGGCTAGTTATTGATCGCCATTATTCAGAACCAAAATCTGAAAATTATTCAGGGACGTCTCCAGAACGAATGGAGGGCGGGCCCAACTATTTTGGCAGCTTGGGTTCTGACCGCGACAGACAAGACAAGATTTAGTGGGCTTCAAATTCTAGTACATATGAAATTAGAAACAATCAATTTATACTTATTCAAATTAATGGTGTTGATCAACCACTTTTATTAAGTGGTTGTTGCTAGTTATCGGACCTTAAGAGGGTAAGTGATTACTTGTCATTCTTTAGAATTTTGTTTTGTGCTTAAAAACCATTAAGAGAAGCTTTCCAAGATCACCATACTTTTGTAGAGTTAAGAGATTAGGAAGGTTGGTAGTGTGACAAATATTTTGAAAATGAGATATAATATGGGTATATGATGAACAATCTAAGAGAAAGTGTTTTTCATCTTCAACATTCTTAGTGTCACAAAGGTGACACATTCTTTCATCCCACAACGTTTTAGGAATTGACCAACCCCAGTTTCACTATAAAGCTAATGAGAATTTGTTCTTATCTTAGCAATGCTTATTTTTTTTCTTTACACTACATTACTAAAATATTAATACATTAAAAAAATATTAATATATTAATAAAATATAGTAATACATTGACCTTAATGTATTAGTAGTATGTTATTACATTAGTGTAATGTATAAATTATAGTATTAATTTACATTAATGCATAATGTAACGTATTAATTAATTCATACATCAATAATCTATTGTATTAATTAATTAATACATTTATACAATAATAATTAATACATTGCTAAAGTACCCCCGAATGAGGTGTCAGAGTGCTCCACGCGTCCATCCGAGAACCCAGAGTCCACCACCTCTCCACGGGCCAGGGGACGACACATGTTGCTCCTTCCCGCCTTTATTACCTCCCTATGAACTCTGCAAGTCTTCATTGTTGCGTGATCCCAATTAATTGCTCCAATGCGCCTTGCGCTTGCTTCCCGTCATAACAATGGAGGTTGTACACTGTCTGATCCTTCTGCATTCGTGTGCAATTACTCTCCCTTTTCCCTCTTATGGAGACACCCCTCCCTCCAGTTTGCATCCATCGCCCTCTCCTTCCGGCTACTCTAGCACTCTGTCATTCTCTCTAGTGCCCACCTGGGTTTCCCTGTTCGCACCTCCGCCTCACCCTCATGTTCATTTGGCTATGCCTCGCCTTCGCAAGAAGCCAAAGAGAGGTGCTCTTTCATTAAGGGAAATTTGGTTGAAAAATGGTCCTACCAACCCTAATACAAATTCCATGTCATCATGTATTAGCTAATCAAAATTTTTAAAAATTTAAAAGAGGTGCATGTCTTAAACAATTTTTTATTATATAATATGGAGATAATCACAAATTTTTAATAATATATTGTGTATACTCTACACGTAATCTCTGCCCCCGCTGCCCAAAATTCAAAATTTTCTTGGTTATGGAGCATCGAATTAATGTGCTATCCCATTATGCAATAATTATAATAAATGAAGGAATGATGTTTTGAATAAATATTAATGCATTTATAAGCTCCACATTATTTCTTTGGCGTGTTTTAATGCATTGAGGTCAGCTGGGATGGAATAGCTGTATTAGGGAATCAAGTTGGTTGTTTCTACTTCTTTGACTGGAAATCAATAGCTATTGATACCCGAAAATCCATCAGGTTATACCTCTATGTCCCGAACGAAGTGCCAACTAGACAAAGATCTTGGATTTGAGCTGTAAGGGATTTCTCCTTCCCTGGATATTGGGGTTGCGATTGAACAAGACGAACAACAAATTGAATTGCTGAAATGTGATTTCAGATTGTGGGACTGATTTCTGCGTTTTCCTATGGATGTTGCTAGAATCAAACTTGTGGGTGTTGCTAGAACTCAACTTGAACTATTGCAGTTCTAAATCCAGCTTTGGTGGATCGGGTAGCTTTCTTTTCAATTGTTTAACTAAGAAAGATTCAAAATATGTTGAAATCATGGACAGTTTCCAAAAATTTCTAGAGACCAACAATAAATAACATTAGCGATTTCTGAAAGTCATCCTTCAGGAAACATCTTGAAAGTCATTTCTGGCATAGAAAAATTCAGGATCCACGAAACAAGTCTGAATCAACAAATTCAATAGTTTATTGAAGTCTTTACCTACCTTTGCATTTAGCAACAAATTCCACATAAAACAAGTTACTCATTATTAAATTTAATAAACGTTTATTTAATATTGTTCAAGATGAAATTTCTATGTTTGAAATTAGTACTCTCAACCAGGCATTCCAACATGTCGTCACCATTGAATGCAAAGTTTATCATCACCATAATTTTCCTTCACCAAGAAACCCTAATTTTATGCCAACCCAAAATTGTAGTTCTCCTACGAGCCCTATGTCCTCATCACCTCGCTCCAAAAACCTTAATTTCACTTCCCATTAATTCCCTACCACAAATATATGGTGTCCCCTTGATCTGAATTACAATCACTCTATTGTAGAGTATCGAGTCCTTCATCACTCTACCCCTTCCAAAGTGTGACTTATTGATCACTCATACTTAGAATATGAAGAATCCCTCCTTGAAAATTCCTCTCCTTCATCTTCAAAGGTGGTATCATTACCAAATGATATAACATTTGATCCATCCCTCATTCTTCTCATGGAGCACACTATCCTACCTCGCATCTTCCTCTTAACCCACGACTACCAAATTAAAGACTAGATAGACACATTTATCATCGATAATGGAAATCAAAAGAATATGGTTTCTCGAATCCTTTCTCAACATCTTAATTTCCTTGCCACACCTCACCCTTCCCCCTACCATTAAAGTTGGGTGCAATAGAATGGACCTCGTTTAATTGTCCACCAATGTGGTGCCATAAAATTTTCAAATGACCCCTTGAAATATATTGTAGCTTTTGATGTCTCACCTATCAATTAATAAAACCTCATCCTAAGCCTCTCCTACCAACAACACTGCCATTTTATCTACAATGTTCAACACAATATCGTTTCTATACCCCTCATCAACAACATGACCAATTCCAACACTTTAGCATCAACAAGCTCTTTTCCCTTCATGTTTTCCCTACCTTTCCCCAGGCTTCTTTATACATTGTGCACCCTACCCCACGCATTCTGACAACTTGGATACCACCCCACCCACTTGTTCTTCCATTTAACCAACCTATTTTTTCTCTTCTCCTATTGATTTCTCCAGAAAATCACCTATAAGTCAAGACACTTTTGGTTGTACCTTGGTGGAAAGTTCATACAATACATTGCTAGATTCCACAAGGTGTATAGTTTTCAGTGCACAATGGCTCAATGCTAAACCCCAACAACTCCTTTTTTCCATAGAAGCATCTTGTATGACGCATATTCATTCGAAGGAAATTGCCATACTCTAACTATCATCTACCTCCTTTGCTCGAATTATCCTTTAGATCTTCCTATAGTACCATATAGCTATTCCGTGGAGCATAGATGCCACTACTACATATGGATCAATTTAGGGCATCACATCCACATAGCCACCACATACACACATAGCTAGATCATCAACTCAACAACACTAGTTCCCACCCCACTCAAACATGATTTGCTCTAGTTTTCTCAAAACTACCACATTCATATTTTTTTTATAGGTGTGCCCCATCAACATACTTTCCACTCTTTCTATGATCTCCAGCCATGAAGATCAACTTCTAAGCATTCCCCATCCTACTACATCTACAAACTCTATTAAACACCTCTCATCTTCTTCATTGGAAGAAATCAACATTTGCCCTCTCATTCAAGTGCAACCATACCTATAGAATATTTATAATCATAGGAATACCCTTTACTGCTATCCTACTCTATCACAAAGATATATGTTAGCTCCCTCTTGGTTTCATATAGGGTTTTTCCCAACACATGGCACAAGTATGGTTCTTAATATATTAATTTGAGGGATATATTATATTTTTGGCCTATAGTTTCATAGGAAAAACTAGTATTGTCTTTGTGTATCTACAAGAATTGATGGTTGATTCAGTTATTCCCTTAGAAATGATTGATTTTGATTGAGACACAACCCAATACCATGCTCAATGATCTTATCTCAGGGTGAGGAGTATGTGCTAGAATATGCAAACATTAGGGGAAATTTGGTTGAAAAATGGTCCTACCAACCCTAATACAAATTCCATATCATCATGTATTAGCCAATCAAAATTTTCTAAAATTTAAAAGAGGTACATGCCTTAAACAATTTTTTATTATATAATATGGAGATAATCACATTTTTTAATAATATATTGTGTATACTCTACATGTAATCTCTGCCCCCGCTGCCCAAAATTCAAAATTTTCTTGGTTATGGAGCATCGAATTAATGTGCTATCGCATTATGCAATAATTATAATAAATGAAGGAAATGGTGTTTTGAATAAATATTAATGCATTTACAGGCTTCACATTAACAACATTCTTTGGCGCATTTTAATGCATTGAGGTCAGCTGGGACGAAAGTAAAATCCCTATATGCACTTGTTCAGAGGTTTAGAGGTTGCAGAAAGGTGTACTGAAGGAGCATAATTTACCAGCTAGAAATCCACACTCTGTTGCTGAGCTAAGGAAGATTCATTGTCACTACCATATAGGCCGAGGGTTACTGCAGTCCTTGTAGATGCCACTTGAGGTTTTGGTGGGTTGTTCCAGCTTTGAAAGCAGGTTCTGAGGTGTCATTCCAGCCCTAACAACCCTTGTGAGGAGGGTCGAACCTTGCAATTGCTTCCTGGAGAAGGGTCGAACCCTAGATCTGGTAGCATAGTGCAGACCAAGGATAAAGGGGAGATGACATAAGGACAACGAGGGCATTCTAGAGGACTGGAGTGTATTTATGTTACAAACTTCTTCTATATAACAAACAAATTGCGGGTAATTGAATTATGTGACCAAATTCGGGCCGAAAAATCCCACTCTCTTAGTTACCAGAAAACCTTCACTTTTCTTTGCATTGAACCTCATGACATGATTTTTTTTGTTTTGTTATTAGCTTTTCATGCTTAGAATAACTGTATTAAGGAATCAAGTTGGTTGTTTCTACTTCTTTGACCGTAAATCAATAGTTGTTGATACCCAAAAATCCATCAGGTTATACCGCTATGTTCTGAACGAAGTGCCAACTAGACAAAGATCTTGGATTTGAGCTGTAAGGGATTTCTCCTTGCCTGGATATTGGGGTTGCGATTGAACAAGATGAACAACAACTTGAATTGCTGAAATGCGATTTCGGATTGTGGGACTGATTTCTGCGTTTTCCTATGGATGCTACTAGAATCAAACTTGTGGGTGCTACTAGAACTCAACTTGAACTATTGCAGTGATGAATCCAACTGTGTGCTCAACATCATTTAGAGACAAATGGATTTTTTTCTCAATCAAAGTTTTTTCATTTGTAGCAAGGGCAAGTGGGCTTAATTTCATCTTCAAATGGTGAGCAACAACCAATAGGATGGCGTCTAGCATATGGGTCCACACCCCAAACTAATACAATGGATGCTGGAATAGGGGTCTTTTTCTCCTATTCCACCTGGATGCCCTAGGCATGGGGCCTCATACTTTCCAATTGCCAACAATCAAAATCTAGAGGGAGAGTACGCTCCTTGAAAGGCCTGGTCAACCAGAATGACAGTTCTACATAACGACTGATGACTGCAAATTTTTCATGACATGTACATACTGTCATTCTAAGGAGAGGATCATACCCACACCAAACTGTATGCTCAATCCCCTTGGTCTACCCTTATGATCTGTAAGATTTTGCTTGTTTCTTCCACCTTGTTCTATTTTAATTTTTCTTTATAGAATTGGAAGTAGACCATTCACTTGATCTTGCTTTGATGTTGACAATGTAGACCATTCCATGTTTCTATGCACTTGTTGTGGACGAAGTTTAGTAGTCTTACCTTTTAATCCTTTTCTCCTAATTAAATAGTAAATATTCAAAACTTTTTGACAAGAGTCTTAGTGGTGCATTTAAAAACTACTTTTGTAGGCACCCTTGTTACATGTCTGAGATATAAAATGCACATTGTATTTTTGTCTACAGCTTAGAACTAGTTTTAAAACCATGAAAATAACACTTCACCTTAAATATGCAATTCTCAATGACGCATGTTTCCTTGGGTGAGAAAGCATAGCTAATTAGTAGAAGGATCAGATGCTTTCTGGAGTTACTTTAGATCAGAATAGGTTAACTTCAGGTCTTAAGGAAAAATAACTCTGTGAGTAGTATAAGGACCTTAATGCCTGAAATGAAGATACCTCTTTGAGGCAAAATTTGAAGGTGAAACTTTAACTATATAAGTTTTATATTCTTAACCTGGCTTAAGGTTGGACTGAACAACTGATGTGCTTGCTCATTTTTGGGTATATACCCACTAGAATTACATTACTGTTTATGTTAGTAAAATTCATGCTTTCTAGGTTGCATTTGTTTCCCATAACATTGTACTATTCTCTAGTTCCTGCTTTATGTAATTCTGAATCTCAGTGTTAAATCTGTGGATCATTTGATTAAACAAGGGGGCCTAACATGCACAGTCTTCACTCATTATGGTATTTGCAATTTTGGACCAATCTGCAAAATTGATCAATCCATAGGACACTTGAATTACTGTCAGTCAATCTCTTCACCAATTGATATTCCAGTTAGTCATCACCTGATAGGATCTCCATTGGTTCTTCTTTCTTCAGCTTCTTTATCTTCTGCTTAGCAGTTGAATCTGGTGGAGAAAAGTCTATCGAGTTCTCTTCTACATCATAAATTCATCAACATCCCTTTGGTGTTGAAAATTTAGGCATAGATTCATAGTGTTCCACTTCAAGAAGAAAAATGGGCTTTTACCTTTTTTGCAAGGTTGACAGAGACCACTCATTTAAATGTGAATGAACTGTCTATCCTGTCAACTATGTGCATAAACCATGCTAACATTGTCTGTTCAGGACATAGATTATTGGCCAACTAAGTTCCAGATAATTTCTTCCTGAGAGTTGTGACCATAGCTTTTTTGAATTTGGTGGACGTTATGAAGCTCTTCATAATTCTCAAAGTCCCCATTTTGTGTTGATGAGGCTAGATAAATTACATTCTAACTAGAAATTTTATTAGCCTTTATTTCCTGCTGTGAAGAGGAGATTCTCTTCCATGTTGATTGGAGTAAACATTTATCTTTCTGTTTTTTTGGGTAGACTTCTTAAACCCCTTAACCCTTAATTACCATTCATTTTTCCATATCCTTGTGCAGTCTCAACCAATAATTCCCTTGTGAGGCCTGGTTTTATTTATTGTTCAATTATGCCTCTTTCATCCTATTGTTTGTGCTAGAGTTAGTCCAATATTTATTGTTGCATGTTCAAATGAATCCTTAGTGCCCTTTCACCACGTTTATCTTCTACCATTAGACTTGTATATCGTGAGTTTGGTTTAATTGGTTTGTACATGACTTTGAGAAACCATTATCCAGTGAGAGTTATATTCACATCTTAATTTGGGGAATATCTATACTTCTTGGTTCTCTAGTTGCTCTTAATGTCTATGATCTTATTTCCCATTGACATCATTGACCTTTCATCAGATTCCATTTTGTGTTCAAGCCATGTAAGTTCACCTCTATTTACTGGTCAACATCCTCCCTTCTAGCTATTGATCTGTACAATCTACATGCTATTGTTTTATTTATTTTTCATTATGAAATGCACCTACAAATTACTTAAGTCCAGCATGTCTTTCAATGTCTACAAAATTTATATAATTCTTTAGCTGTATATAGCTCCTCCTCCAACAAAGGGGGAGGAAATTGATACAGGAAATTTCCTCCCAAAGAGTAGGAGCTTTATACAGGTTGCTATTGTTCAAACATTCATAAGGCTTGCGAGTTCCTTGTTTCAAAGAACCTTCCTTCTGGTGGTTGGGGATAAATTTATCTTTCATGACAAAGATAAGGTCTATACACACTTGGAAGGAAGAATATCACACATAGTAAACACAGGTGGAAAAGCACATGGAAATTTGAGTGTTCAAGACCTCAAAATCAACAGTCAACAGTGGATCAAATCCAGATTCGAAAGCACTCAACAAATTTCAAGGAAGCAGTTTCAATAATTCCCAGATTTCTAGTTATACATTCAACCTTATCTAATTAGATCGAATATTTCCAGATTTTATGTTACCAATGGCATATTCAAATCCACCTTCCCAAATAGAAGATCTAAACAAACACTCAGTAGTCTGAATTAGATCTGATCATTTCAATATTTTATGACTTATTTGAAGTTTTATTTGTTTAATAATTAACTATATTCCTAAAATCAATAATAATTATGTAACATTTGCTCCATTTGGCTTCCAAGTTGGTCCTACAGGATAATACCATTAGGCTTGGCACAATAAAACTCCTTTAAAGCTTTTTTCCCCCTCAACACCGACTGCTATCATTTCTCTTGTTGCTAATATAAATAACTAGATTTGGCCAAGGGATGTGCCCACTATCACAAACTCATCATTGATGCCAAATAGAAGTATGAAAAAAATGACTTTTAGGAGAATCCCAAGGATTTGTTGATCCTGCTGATGTAAAAAAACACTTGAGTCATCTCTAAATATTATAGACTGTGGTTTTATAACTTATTTCTAGCCATTTTCGAGCCCTATCCTACCTTTTTAAAGCCCTATTTCATCTGTATCCTACCTATTGTTTTTCTAACTCAAGGCAACAACCAACCCTAACCCTCAGGTTTACATACAAAAATTGGATGAACGACTGTCTGGTCCAATACGATTGCTGAAAATATTGAGATAAATGGCCTTATGAAACTACAACCTTCCAAAAGTATTCAACATGTTTTCCAAGAAATTCAAATATGGCCACAAAAGCTTGAAGACTAAAAGTTAAAAATATAGACAAATCAAGAATTAAAGGAAAAGGACATTCTTGGATAGAGCATCAATGTTGTCCTGACTCCTAACTATGTAAGAGGAATCTGTCATAAAGTCTTTCATCACCTTACACTGACCAAAAATAGAAGATGGCAAGTGCCATAAGTGTGAGGACTCTGTCATAGGGGTGTAAGGGAATGTCTCTCACATGGCACACCCCTCCTGCAAAGAATCTGATTCCTATCACTCTGTAAGCACTTTACAGTTAGGACAGAGACCCAAGAAGACTCAACAACCAACCAAACTTACCCAGCCAACACCAAACTCAGCCAATAAGCCAAAAGAGCTGAGGTACGCGATTGTTTGAGAAAAAATCGCATATGTACACGCCCTATAGAAGGACAACTCACGTATGTATGTGTTTGTCAAGGGAAAAACCATGTATATATAGTAAAACATTGCCAAGGCAAGGATTAAGCCAAGAAAATCAGATGCAAAGTAAAAATAGATTGTCAAGCAATTAGATGATAAGGAAACTCAAGCTAACAGAGAGCAAATCAAGGAGAAAAACACTCCAAACCCCAAAACATAAGATCATTCCCCAGTATGGTCGCCAATTCTGTTATGAGGAAAATATCTCTATGGCATGGGGTAAACCACAACAAACAAAATGACACGCATAAATAAACTCTAATATCAAGTATGCTATATAAATGAAATTCTAACAAGACAAGCTCAAGAGCCTAGCTCGTCCGGACCTTCGAGAAAGACCATCGTTGAGCGCGCAACTCAAATATTTATACTTGTAACTTGTCCTCACTAACCAAGATACACAAGCATATGGTGATAATATATAATGTTAGCATATAGATTATCATAATCCATTAACATACATGACAAATACACCCATGGAATAATAATTCAAATATTTGCAAGATATCAATTGGACGAGAAAAGAGTATTTCTATTAAAATAATCAACAGAAGTCTATAGGTGACAAAATTTTGTAACGACACATCTCGGAATCGAGAAACTAAGTCCCTCCAGTTGGGCCTCCACCAAAGGAAAGCTCATATAAAGAATATAACAAGGTTCTCCATCACAAAGAAGGAGGAGATTGGGGGCTAAACAATGAGTTCAGACTTTCAAGGATAAAGTGATGCAGACTCAGTATGAAATGAAATTTCTCCAGAGTATCTTTTCTCTCAAAAGTTGAATTTTCTCCTCCTTCAAGGCTTGGATATGGATCAATTTATAGCCTTCAAATGGAACCGAAGGGTTGAGTCACAGTGTTTCTAGTATATGGAAGGTCAAGGATCATGGATCTTGTGACATGACATGGAAACCTGACATAATTTTTAATTTTGAGCACCAAACCCGATGTACGTGGGTTGCAGTGGAGGAACCTGTGTATATGATTGTTGTCTAACTGATAGGGCATGTATATGTGGAAAATGTGTTTTTTTTGGCTCCGGAAGGTAAAAAAGGGGAATTCAAGTCTGCATAGGGAAAGGGAAAGGCCATCCAAGTAAGTTGCATGGGGTGTGGAAAAATTTTCTATAAAAATGAGCTTCATTATGGTTAACCTTGGTTTATTGTGGTTGACCATGGTTAACAATGGTTAACCATGTTTGAAAGTTGTTTTCCATAGATGACCATGGTTGGACATGACCATGGTTGACCATGACTATGGATGGCATTCACCATGTTTGACCTTAAGTATGACTGTGGTTGACCGTTATGTCAACTATGGTTGACTATTGTTGACCATGATCAAGAGTATGGTTTAACATAGTTGATATTGTCCATGGTTGACTATGGTTTTCCATGATTGAGTATGGTTAACCATGGTTGTGCTTGACATGGACCAAAGTGCAGTATGGTTTTTCATGGTTGACCTTCACAAGGGTTGATTATGGTTGACCATGAAAATGGTTGACTATGGTTGACTAGGGTTGACTATGGGTAACCATGCCCATGGTCGACCTTCATAGACCATGTGGAGATGGTTATGTTGGACCATGTTGATTATGTTTAAACATGGTTTACTATGGCACTATCGCATTGCAAATTTGATCACATTTTGTTTGTTAGATTGCGACATTAGGTTTTGTTCGTCAGATGACATCATAAGGTTATGGTCATCACATTGTGACGTAGGGTTTTTGTTTGTCACAATATGACATTGGAATAGGTTTGCCATATTCTAGCAATGGGTTGTATTAGTCACATTGTGATGTTGGGACATGGTTATCTCATTGCAATGTTGGGCTCTCTTTGTCACATTGGGACATTGGGTTGCGTACATCACATTGCCACATATGGAAATGTTTCTCACATTGTGTCGTTAGAATATTTGTATCATATTACGGTGATGAGGCTATGTTCATCACATTGTGACGATGAGTTTATGTTCATGACACTGCAACAATATGGCTATGTTCATCACAAAAGGATGACATGGCTATGTTCATCGCACTGTGACATTACTATGTTTGTTAGAATGTGACGTGATTACGTTCATGACATTGCAACAATATGAATATTTTCATTACATTGCAATGTTGGGAAATGGTCATCTCATTGTAATGTTAGGCTATGTTTGTCACATTGAGACATTGGGTTGTGTACATCACATTGCAACAATGGGTTATGTTCATCACATTGTGAGATGTGAAATTTTTTCTCACATTGTGAGATGTGAAAATTTTTCTCACATTATGAGGTTAGGATATTTTTGTCATATTGTGGTGATGAGGATATTTTCATCACATTGTGACAACGAGGATATGTTCTTCACACTACGACAATATGGCTATGTTTTTCATATTGGAATGATAGGGCTACGTTCGTCACATTGCAACGATAGGGATATGTTAGTCACATTACGTTCTTACTATGTTTGTCAAATTGGAACGATGGGGCTAGGTTTGTCACATTGCAACGATAGGGATATTTTAGTCACATTACGTCGTTACTATGTTTGTCAGAATGTAATGCTACTATGTTCATCACATTGCGACAATATGGCTATGCTCATCACATTGCGATGTTGGGAAATGCTCATCTCATTGCAATGTTGGGCTATGTTTTTCACATTGTGACAATGGTTTTGTTCATCACATTGTGACAATGGGTTATATTCGTAACATAACGACATTTGGAAATGTTTCTCACATTATGACATTGGGATATTTCTATCACATTACAGTGATGAGGCTATTTTCATCACATTGTGATGACGAGGCTATGATCGTCACACACAGACAATATGGCTATGTACGCCACATTGTGATGACGGGACTATGTTCATCACATTACGATGTGACTATGTTTGTCAGATTGTGACACTACTATGTTCGTCACATTGCAACATCATTATGTTCCTCATGTTGCAACATTCGATTTTGTTCATCAGATTGGAACGTCTGTTTATGTTTGTCACATGACAAGCTTGGTTTATGTTCTACATATTACAAAAGGGAAGTTTTGGCCAATTTTTAAAAAAAAATCTAACAAAGTGTTTCCTTTGTCACAAAAATACGAACTTTGAACTAATGTGATGTATTACATAGAAGGAAAATTAAAATCATACTTCTTCTAAGGACATTGATAGAAAATCATCTTTAACTTTACAGATGATGATGTTACTTGTTCTAAAGACATTGATAACAAATCAACTTGAACTTTGTAGATGATGAATTATACTTCAAAATTGATGATAATTTATTATTGTTACAAGGACATTTAAGTACACCACCCATGGATCATAGAGTGTATACCCTCTTTGTTTTTTCATTAGAGTGTGACGATAAGGGTATGTTTGTCACATTACAATGACATGGCTATGTTCATCAATGTATATTTTCCTCACATTGTGATGAAAGGATAATTTCGTCACATTGTGATGACGAGGCTATGTTCATCACATTGCAATGACAAGGCTATCTTCGTCACATTGCGACAACAAGGCAATGTTTGTCACATTGTGACAATAAGGCTATGTTCGTCACATTGTGACAACACTGTTCGACAACACATGTATTCCAACAGAGGACGAAAACCGTCTGTAGCCACTCACACAACCAGATCAAAGATCAACACATCGATGTTTTGACTTGGTAAAACCCTACAGGGAAACATCCATGGCCCCATCCAACACGACCACTTGGAGCAGTTTATTAATGCAAAAGAAAAAAATTATAGGGAGATTTTACAAGAGAGTTTCTCACAATCGATCATCAGCAAATGACCCTCCATGCTCTTTAAATAGAGATCATGGACCAATCGAGTGTTAATCCATAGATCAATGGTCGTTAAGATCGAGGAGAATATGAATTATCGGATCACAATATGTCGAGAACATATCATGGTCGTTGGATTTCCTAACTACAAATGCATAATAATGCTTATTAAAGAAACACAATTTTACCTAATGACACATTAGACCAAGTAGATATTAACTAACTCCTAAGTGTCTAAATATTCTAACATCCCCCCTTAAGGACAACTTGGGATAGGATTGAAGGATTTATAATAGTGACGCAATAGGAGAAGGAAGGAGGCATTAGAGCCTATCCCCCCTTAATGACAACTTCCTGAACTCCTAACATAGATCGAAGTTTGGAAAATTTCGCTTCTGTAAGAGAATTTGTGAAAATGTCTGCAACTCGATCTTCTGTAGGGAAAAATAACACTTCAATAACTTGATCATGAATGAGCTTTCTGATGAAGTGCATGTGTAGCTCAATGTGCTTGTTGCAATGATGTTGAACTGTGTCTTTGGCGAGCTTGATGGCATTCTAATTGTCGCACCAAAGGCTGGTCGGATACTGCTACTCGAATCCAAACTCTGAAAAGATCTGTTGAATCCATAAGGCTTCATGACTTGCATTTACCGCTGCTTGATACTCTACTTCTATTGAAGAAAGTGAAATAGCCTGTTGTTTCTTACAGGCCCAAGTGACAGGTCCTGAACCAAGGCTGAAAACATAACCTGCAGTAGACTATCGATCATCAGGGTTGTCAGCCCAATCTGAATCAATGAAACCAACCAATAAAGGAGCCCCCCCTGAACAGTAATGTATCCCGAACTAAACTGTACCACAAACATAGTGAAGTATCATTTTATCTACTTTCCAATGGCTTTCATGGGGTGTTTGCATATACCGAGAAATAGTACCAATAACAAAGGAAATATCAGGGCAGGTATGAGTCAAGTATAAGAGGCTACCAACTAACTGATGGTACAGGGTGGCAACAACTTTAGGAGAAGTACAAGTGGAAGTAAGCTTGAATCCAGAATAGAAGGGAGAAGGGTTTGGTTTACAATTGTCCATGTGAAAGCAATGAAGAAGGCCACAAGCATACTTAAACTGGGAAAGAAAAATTCCTTCATTGGTTTGCAAAACTTGGAGGCCAAGGAAATAGTGCAAAAAACCTAAGTCTCTCATTTCAAATTTTTTCTTAAGGCTAGTTTTCACATGGTTTAAAATTTTTGAGTCACTACCAGTAAGGATAAGGTCATCAACATAAAGGAAAAGGATTATGAGATGGCTTCCTACTTTCTTGGTATAGACATTAGGATCATAATGGAATCTAGAGAATCCAATGTCAATGAGAAAGTTGCCCATTTTGGCATACCAAGCTCAAGGAGCTTGCTTAAGACCATAAAGAGATTTCTTACACTGACAAACAAGGCTAGAGTCATTCTCGACATAGCCATGAGGTTTTTCCATGTAGATTTATTCTTGCAAATATCCATGTAAGAAGGCGGATTTAACATCCATTTGATGGGCCTCCCATTTATGTGAGGTAGCAAGGGAAACAACAAGGTGGATGGAATTCATTTTGGCTATAGGGGCAAAAGTTTCATTATAGTCAATTCCTTCAACTTGGGAAAATCCTTTGGCAACTAACTGAGCTTTGTGTCTTTCAACACTTCCATCTGATGCATACTTAGTTCTTTAGACCCATTTACATCTGACAGGTTTTCTTCCTTTTGGAAGAGGTACAAGATCCCAAGTATCGTTTTCATTAAAGAATGATACTCTTCATTCATTGTTGTATCCCAATCTGGATGACCTGAAGCTTATGCAAATGTCTCTAGATCACAAGTCTCAGAAACTTGATGCAAAAGAGAAGAGGCTCGCTGGAACTGTGAACATGTTCAACGTTGATATGAAGGATCATTGACAAGACAACCATTTGCTTCTTGTGTTGAACGGACCCATCTAGGAAGTGATGGAACTGGTGTTGGTTCAGGTTCAAAGGAATCATCTGGATGAAGGTGAGCAGGCAGAGGTGGATTTTCATCCTCACTGTCATCATCTGAAGAAGAAACCATAATAGGAATAGAAGAAGGCACAAACGCCGAAGATGGCTTGTAGGTCGAAGAAGGCACAATCATTGAATTAGGCTCGTAGGCCAAGAAATTTTCATCAAATTTAACATCTCTTCTAATAATAATTTCATTACAATGTGGTTGAAGAAGTCTATAACCTTTGACATCTTCAGTGTAACCAACAAATATTCACTTCTCACTTTTAGGATGCAATTTTTTCCTTTTCTCATCAGGAATGTGAGCCCATGCTATACTTCCAAATACACGAAAGTGACTTACATTTGGTTTAACTTTAGTCTAAGATTCTTCCGGTGTTATATTTTTAAAAGCCTTTGTGGGAGTGTGATTTACTATGTAATTTGCATAGTTGATTACTTCCTCCCAATACTTTAAACTTAATCCCTTAGATTGGATCATACAATTAGGCATTTCTTTTAATGTGTGGTTCTTTCTCTCAACAACACCATTTTTTTGTGGTGTATATGGAATAGTGTGTTGCATTTGGATGTCATGTGTAGTGCAGTAACTTGTAAAATTATTGTTCTCATATTTTCCTCCATTATCTGTTCTTAACTTTTGAATTTGATGTACATATTTTTTTTCTACAAGGGCCTTGTAGACCAAAAACTTCGCTCTTAAGTTTTAAGAAGTAAACCCAAGTATGTTTGGAAAAATCATCAATAAAAGTTAAGAAATACTTTCACACAGAAAAAGAAGGAGAAGAAAGTGGACCACACAAATCACTTTGAAAAAGATAAAAGAGCCTGAGGCGTGCCAAGAGGCACGTTTGTCAAAAATTTCCCGATGATGTTTGTCAAGAACACAACCGGCACAAACACCATCTTTGCATGAAATAGGAGGAAGACCAATCATCATCTATGATTACATAGTTGCTGGAATGAGCGATAGTTTAGATGACCAAACCGCTCATGCCAAAGTTTGATCAAGTCATCGCTATGAGAAAAAAGAATGATGAAAAAGATGATGACCCAAAGTTGTCAAACTTGTACAACCTGGTAATATCATCAACAATTCCAGTTGCAAGAACATGCTTAGGATCTTTTAGATCCTTGATTACAACTTGGTGAGGTGAAAACTCTACAATTTTACCTTCACCTGAATGAGTGATTTGATATACTGATAGAAGGTTACAAGAAAGAATTTACAAGAGAGTTTCTCACAATCAATCATCGACAAATGACCCTCTATGCTATTTAAATAGAGATCATGGACCAATCAGGTGTTAAGCCTCAGATCAATGGTCGATAAGATCGAGGAGAATATGAACCATTAGATCACTCTATGTCGGGAACACATCGTGATCATCAGATTTCCTAACTACAAATGCATACTAAAGAAACACATTAAGAAACACACTTTTACCTAACGACACATTAGATCAAGTAGATATTAACTAACTCCTAAGTGTCTAAATATCCTAACAAACATGATATTTGTGTCACATTCCGACGAAAGGATATTTTCGTCACATTGGGACGACAAGGCTATGTTCATGACACTGCAATGACAAGGATATGTTCATCATAATGCGATGATAAGGGTATGTTCATCACACTGTGACAATGTGGCTATGTTCATCACATGATATTTACGTCACATTGTGATAAAAGGATATTTGTATCACACTGCAACGATGAGGCTATGTTTATCAAGGGATATTTGCGTCGCATTGTGATGAATAGATATTTGTGTCACATTGCGACAACGAGGTTGTGTTCATCATATTGCAAGGACAAGGCTATGTTTGTCACAGTGTGACGATAAGGGTATTTTTGTCACATTGTGATGGTGGGGCTATGTTCATCGAAGGATATTTGTGTCACATTGTGACAAAATGATATTTGTGTCACATTGCAACAACAAGGCTATGTTCATCATATTGCAATGACAAGGCTATTTTCGTCACAATGCGATGATAAGGGTATGTTCGTCATATTATGATGATGAGACTATGTTTTTCAAATTGCAATGACAAGGATTTGTTTGTCACAATGCGACGATAAGGGTATGTTCATCATTAAGACCCTAATACTAAAATGTATAAATTTTACTAAAATAAATTTCATTAGAGTAAAACCCCTATAAAAGAATGAAAACTTAAAATCTAGTTTATTACTATTATTCCATTATTATGACTAAAATTAAATTATCATATTATTATTATAAAACAAATCCTAATAAAAATAACCCTAACTCTAATAACAATTAACACTAATTATTTTACAGAAAGTTGTGAATTGCAAATTACAAAATGTCTATGGAAATCACACACAAACTTGTATTTCTCTCAAGATCACAAAACAGGGAGATGCCTACAGGGATTTTCAATTCCCAAAAGCACTCAAGTTGGAGAGATAAATAAACTAAAGGAAAGTATAGATATGTAGTCTTTCATGAAAAGAATTTAATGTAAAACATAAATTTAGATGGAAGAAAAACACAAGATCTTTTAAAACTTGATTATTGAATTTATTATATCAAATTTATAAAAAAGAATATCATATTTAAACTAATTATAAAATATACACTTGGTTGTGAAAACACTAAAAAATGTGGCCTTCTCTTACCATATTAAAATTCTAATATTTAACCACTTCTCTCTTACCATATTAAAATTCAAATATTTAACCACTTTTCATTACACTCAATGTAGAGTTTAATTACTTAAAAGATAACAACTTCTCAATGCATTCAATGTCAAGCTTAATTAATTAAATACAAAACCAAACTTAATTAATTAAAGACAAAACCATAACCACTTCTCAATGCACTCAGTGTCAAGCTTAAGCTTAATTAATTAAAGACAAAACCAAAAGATGATAGTGATGGATGCACAAAGTCCTGTTCTAATCACTTAGAATGGACAATATTAATGTAGATAGCCATCAACAAAGATATCTTTTATGTTTCATTAATCTTTTATAATTTCAAAAACAATTACCATTAATTAATTATTATGAGGTAGAAAGGATTTTTCAAGCTAGTTGAATAAATTGTAACAACCTTCTTATTCAAATTTATAGATACACATAAATGGAGATATCAAAAAAATCTTTTTGTATGTAATTATAATTGATTAAATCTATTTAGATGCAATTCTTTTTTCTTTGGTGTTTATAAATTATATCAGTTCGTCTTCTTCCAATCTTATTATGTCCACGACTTGGTTAGATTCCAAGATTGGGTAACGTTCATTTATTTCATCAATGAACTTGTTATTCACAATTGTATCTATCCATTCGTCCCCCATGTTTTCGCAATTGCTCATGATCAATTCTTATGGTAAAAGACAAACGCTCAAAACGTGTGCACAATTATTTCAACTTAACATGGGAATTCGAATATAATTTTTGTAGAGAGGGAAGCTTACCAAAATCTTCAGAAAGCTTTAATTGTTTTTACACTTTTCCCAATTTTAAATTTATTATATCGAATTTATTAAAAAGAAAATCATATTTGAATTAATTATAAAATATACAGTTATATAGTTTGTTCTGAAAATGTTTAAAACTTTTTTCTCTTACCATATTAAAATTTTAATATTTAAACACTTATAATTACACTTAATGTCAAGTTTAATTATAAAAAATTAATTTAAAATATATATTTATACAGTTTGTTTACAATATTAAAATTTCAATATTTAACCACTTCTCATTGTACTTAATGTCATGTCAAGTCCATCTTAAAATTCCAATATTTAACCACTTTTCATTTCACTCAATGTCAAGTTTAATTATAAAGAACTAATTATAAAATATACATTTATACAGTTTGTTTACCCTATTAAAATTCAAATATTTAACCACTTCTAATTGCACTCAATGTCATGTCAAGTTTAATTATTAAAATTTAAATATTTAACCACTTTTCATTGCACTCAATGTCATGTTAAGTTTAATTATAAAGAACTAAATATAATATATACAATTATACAATTTGTTGTGAAAACTATTAAATATACAGTTATACAGTTTGTTGTGAAAACTTTTAAAACTTGGTCTTCTCTTACCATATTAAAATTCCAATATTTAACCATTTCTCATTGCACTCAATGTCAAGTTTAATTACTTAAAGATAACCATTTCTCTTACCATATTAAAATTCCAATATTTAACCACTTCTCATTGCACTTAATGTCAAGTTTAATTACTTAAAGATAACCACTTCTTAATGCACCCATTGTCAATCTTAATTAATAATCACTTCTCAATATTCCAATATTTAACCACTTCTCAATGCACCCATTGTCAATCTTAATTAATAATCACTTCTCAATATTCCAATATTTAGCCACTTCTCATTGCACTCAATGTCAAGTTTATAGCCGGATTCTCAAGGATAGCCCATTCTATCACTTCCTTGCAAAGGAAGGGGAAGAAGTTCTAGTGGACTGAAGAATGTGAGAGCAACTTCCAGCGATTGAAGCAGCTGCTAACCAGTGCTCCAATCCTGAAGATTGCAGATCCAGACAAGGATTATGTAGTGTGCACAGATGCGTGTAAGGAGGGGCTGGGAGGAGTTCTCAGCCAAGAGGGATTTGTAATTTGTTATGAGTCCCGAAAGTTAAAGGAACATGAGAAGAATTATACCACTCACGATTTAGAGTTGGCAGCAATCATCCACGCCTTGAGGAAATGGAGACATTACCTCATGGGAAGGAGATTTGAATTAAGAATAGGCCACAACGGTTTGAAGTATTTATTTGATCAGCCGACTTTAAATGCGAGGCAAATCAGATGGCTGGAGTTTCTGTGCGAATATGAATTTGATATCAAGCATATCAAGGGGAAAGAAAATAAGGTGGCTGATGCACTAAGCAGAAAGGTGCACGGATTACATGCTATAGTCATTAGCATGTACCAAACTGAGATGAAAGACAGAATTTTAGAGGCTGCAAATGCTGATTTGCAGTACAAAAATCTTGTAGCAAAGCTACAGCAACGTGAGAGACCATAGACCAAAGAAAGTTACACCTTGGGAACTAATGGTTTACTTCTGTATAAAAACAGAGTGTATGTACCCAATGTCCGAGAATTGAATTGACAATTCTAAAGGAGATGCATAACGTGGCTTATGTTGGACATCCTGGATATCAGAAGACTGTGGCAGCAGTAAAAGCCATTATTTTTGGCCGGGTTTGAAGAAAGAAATCGCGGAATACATTGCCAGATGTATGGAGTGCCAAAAGGTTAAGGCTAAGCATAGGCACCCAGCAGGGTTGCTGCAGCCTTTACCTATTCCTAAATGGAAATGGGACGTGGTAACAATGGATTTTATCACAGGATTGCCTAGAACAAGAAAGCAACATGATTCAATCATGGTGGTGGTGGACAAGCTTACTAAAGCTGCCCATTTTATTCCACTGAAAACCACCCATAGGGCAGCTGATGTTGCCGATATATTTTTAAAAGAAGTTGCACGCTTGCATGGAATTCCTAAGACAATTGTGTCTCATAGGGACCCGAAATTCACTTCGAATTTTCTGGAAAGCACTGTTCAAAGGATTCAGAACGAATCTGAACTTTAGTACAACGTATCATCCTGAGTCTGATGGACAGACAAAGAGAGTAAATAGAGTAATCGAAGACATGCTGAGAATGTATGTGATGGATAAACCATCAAGGTGGGAAGACTACCTGCATTTGGTAGAATTCGCCTACAATAATGCGTACCATGCATCATTAAAGATGAGCCCATTCGAAGCGCTTTATGGAAGAAAGTGCAACACTCCAGTGAGCTGGGATAATCCCGCTGACAGAGTAGTAGTTGGACCTGAACTACTCAAAGAGATGGAAGATCAAATGATAAAAATCAAACATAATCTGAAAGCTGCCCAGGACAGGTAGAAAAGTTACACTGATAGTAACAAAACCCATAGAGAATTTAAAGTGGGTGACCATGTTTTCTTGAAAGTGAAAACTAACAGGAGTTCTCTGAAGCTGGGAAGTTGCGCCAAGTTGTCAGCAAGATTTTGTGGGCCATTTGAGATCCTGGAAAGGATTGGGCCAGTTGCATACATGCTTGAATTACCTACATCTATGAATGTACATAATGTGTTTCATGTTTCACTACTTAAGAAATATGTACCTGATGCTAATCATGTTATCGATTGGACTGTGATCTAGGTGGAACCAGAAGGTGTCCTGCAAGTGCATCCTGTGCGCATATTGGATAGGAAAAGAAAACAGCTCTGGAATCGAGCTATAGATCTTGTAAAGGTCCAGTGGACCTGGTACGGTCCTAAGGACGTGACATGGGAGCATGAAGAAGTTATGCGGGTAGAGTACCCGCATCTTTTTGAAAATTTTGAAAGACTTGCAGAGGCAGTGTAAGTTGCACTGAGGACAGTGAAAAAATAAGGGGCGGGGGATTGTAGTGTCCCCAAGGCCGAGCCCCGTTGCAAATCATGATATATGAAATGAATTGTAAACATGTTCTATAGGCTGGTGAGCCAAGTTTTGTATAAGCTGGTAGGCTTATGTGTTTGTTAGGCCAGGGAGCCTAAGTGTTGAAGGCCAAGAGCCTGCTGTTGTACTTGTATGTATGCAGAATGATTAATAAAATATAAACACCGCTAGGTGCAGAACAACCACGATGAATGAGTGAAGGGGGACTGAGCGTCCACAGAATGGGCAAGGGATTAGGGGCTGAAAGGTGGGAAAAAGGGGCTAAGTGTTGAGCCTAGGGGGCTTAAGCCTGAGAATAATATTTTAATATTATTCCCAAAAGACCTGTGTATTTTATTTTTATCCTAAGTTCCTGGCAAGGGGAAAACATGCAAAAGGGATGCATGTTGTGGGAACGCATGCAGTTCCCAGGGTGACAAGTGTCAACCCTGGTGCATGCAAATATAATAGCCAAGATGAACCATGGGAGGGGGAGCGTCTCCATTCTACCCGACCGTCTGAGCGTGAACCCGTCTGATCTCTGCAAGAATACCCTGGTACAACCCTGAAGGTGGTAAAAAGCCTATGTTGATTTGGGAGATAGACGGTACATCCTCAGTTTGAGCAGTTGGAACTTGTGCGCGAGATCTTTGCACCCCTCGTACAATCCCGAAACTAAAACCGTGAGACTATCCCGTGATTGCTGAACCTGTTTGGGAAGCGCGTGTCTGTTTTTCCCAATTGGTTGTTGCGGCCACGCAGTGCTGGACTGCGTGTGGCATACTGGCCAGAGTAAGCTTTGTGCTGAGCTTGTGTATGACCTCTCTTCTGGTGAGGGAGGCGACTGTGGTTGGGAAGAGGCAGGTTGTCAGGCCTGTGAGCAATTCTTCCCAGGTGAAAGAGTTTGCTGGGAAGTGGTTTCTTCCAGAGAGTGCCCAGCACCAACTACGGGCTCTAAGACTTCCTGATCCAGCCTGTTGCCGAGACCCAGAGAGGGAGGTTAGCACCGATGGACTGTGTGTGTGAAGGTGTATACTCCCAGACGGAACATGCATGTGGGGAATGAGAGTTTGGTAGTAGTGGGCGTAAGATGGCATCTTTGGGAAGAACCCTTCCAGATATTTCTTTGTTGTTTTCCCTATAACTTCAACCTAGCCTAGGATTCCTTGCCTTGGGGTGGAGCTCAGTCCCAGCTCGGGGGTGACCCACTGTTGAGATGATGAGCAGTGTGGTCTAAGGCTGGGAGGTTCGTGGAAGGCCTGCACTTGGTTGGTGAATTTCACCACTGTTACAAGATAAATATCTAACTATGTTCTTATCACATTTTGCATGACTGTGCTACATAAATTATCATGATTTCCGCTGTGTATATGAATTACGGTTAAATGTTATGGATTGTTTAATCGTAGCCGTAAATTATACGTTTTACTCTGAGTTAAATGTATTTCTTTACTTGAATGGATGTGATTATATAATGCCTGTACGAATTATGTAAAAGTGCGGGTACAAAATGTTACATAGTGCGTTATAAGCTCTGGGTAAGCAAAAAGGTGCTACAAATTGGTATCAGAGTGCGAATAAGCCCAGAGTCTCGAAATTGGTGTGCTACTTAATGTCAAGTTTAAAATATACACTTATACAGTGTGTTATGAAAACATTCAAAACTTGGCCTTCTTTTACCATATTAAAATTTCAATATTTAACCACTTCTCATTGCACTCAATGTCAAGTTTAATTACTAAAAGATAACCACTTCTCAATGCACCCATTATCAATCTTAATTAATAACCACTTCTCAATATTCCAATATTTTAACCACTTCTCATTGCACTCAATGTCAAGTTTAAAATACACAGTTTGTTGTGAAAACTAGTTTAAAATATATAGTTATACAATTTGTTGTGAAAACTAGTTTAAAATATATAGTTATACAATTTGTTTTGAAAACTATAAAATATATAGTTGTACAGTTTGTTGTGAAAACATTCAAAACTTGGACTTCTCTTACCATAATAAAATTCCAACATTTAACCACCATATTGCACTCAATGTCAGGTTTAATTTCTTAAAGATAACCACTTCTCAATGCACCCATTGTCAATCTTAATTAATAACCACTTCTCAATATTCCAATATTTAACCACTTCTCATTGCACTCAATGTCAAGTTTAAAATATATAGTTATGCAGTTTGTTGTGAAAACTATAAAATATACAGTTATACAGTTTGTTGTGAAAACGTTCAAAACTTGGCCTTCTCTTACCATATTAAAATTTCAATATTTAACCACTTCTCATTGCACTCAATGTCAAGTTTAATTTCTTAAAGATAATCACTTCTCAATGCACCCATTGTCAATCTTAATTAATAACCACTTCTCAATATTCCAATATTTAACCACATCTCATTGCACTCAATATCAAGTTTAAAATATACAGTTATACAATTTGTTGTGAAAACTATAAAATATACAGTTATATAGTTTGTTGTGAAAACTATAATTACAGTTTGTTGTGAAAACTATAAAATATACAGTTATACAGTTTGTTGTGAAAACATTCAAAACTTGGCCTTGTCTTACCATATTAAAATTCCAATATTTAACCACTTCTCATTGCACTCAATGTCAAGTTTAATTACTTAAAGATACCATTTCTCAATGCACACATTGTCAATCTTAATTAATAACCACTTCTCAATATTCCAATATTTAACCACTTCTCATTGCACTCAATGTCAAGTTTAATTACTTAATGTCAAGTTTAAGTTTAATTACTTAATGATAACCACTTCTCAATGCACCCATTGCCAATCTTAATTAATTAAAGACAAAAGAAAATGATGATATTGCCAATCTTAATTAATTAAAGACAAAACCAAATGATGATAGTGATAATGCACTGTTGTTATAACTTAGAATGGGAGATATTAATCTCGATAGATATTGTCAATCTTAATTAATTAAAGACAAAATCAAAGGATGATAGTGATCAATGCACTGTTGTTATAACTTAGAATGGGAGATATTGATCTTTATAGTTTCAATGACAATTACTATTAATTATTATCAATTGCTATTAATTATTATCACTATGAAAGACATTTTCTATTACTATTAATTATTATCAATTATTATTATTATGAGGTAGAAAGACATGGAAAGGCATTTTCTAGATATCTTTAACAATCTTCCTATATAAATGTATAGTTACACATATATAGATTATATAAATTAACCTAAATTCATCTCAATGTTATTGAGATTGAAATATCAAATCTATTTATTTAGATGTAGATTTTTGTTATATAGAAATTTGATTTCAAATTTATTGTCGAACAATCCTAAATTTATGAGGTTTTTTAATATTTCCAGTTTATAAAGTTTTTTAATATTTTCAAGTTTATGACATTGAGATTGAAATATCAAATCTATTTAGATGCAGAGGTTTTCTATTAAGATTGAAATATCAAACATTGAGATTGAGATTTAGATGCAGATTTTGAGATATCAAATCTATTTAGATGTAAATTTTTTGGTATTCATAAATTATAAAAAATATTGTGATAATTTTTTTTGATGTTCATACATTATCAAAAAACTTTGTCATTATTTTTTTGGTATTCATAAATTATCAAAAAGATTTGTGATACATAAAAATTTGATTTCAAAAAGGTTTTTTAATATTTCAACATTAAAAGTTTTTTGATAAATCTTTATAACTCCATATATTAATAACAACTATATATATATATATAGTGATTTCACATATATTTAACTAACTATATATATTTAAAGTGATTCTGATAAACCTTTAT
>ML788723.1:465481-506472 GCA_009831015.1 Picea engelmannii
ATCGCAGAAAGGGAGGCCACTGGAATTTCGAAACCCTTGAGTTTCCTGTCCATGGTACTTGCCTGCTCAACAGAGAAAGTTTGGACCTGTGCGACGCAGCAGTACGTCATGATTGTACTTGCGAAAATGGGTAACAGTCTCAGAACTGATTTTGTTTCCTCTACCTGCGTCACCGTACAAACTTTCCATTGACTCCTGCAGCTGAGATTCATAAATCCAGTGCTGCTGTCCGCGATAGCTGCCTTGTCCAAAAACCTGAACCAGCACGACAAAGCCATAAAAATGTAAACCATTTTCACACTATCATAAAGAAAAATTTAATTCATGAAAGAAAAGGAAAGTACGATAATAAAAAGAAGGGATTAGGTTACCAGAATTGTTCAGTATGTTTAACTGTACTCAAATCTATGTCGCATACGTTGTATAGCATCTTGTAATTGCAGCTTTCGATTCCTAATTGCAGCTACCCATACCTAAAACAAAGAAACTTTAAATTATTTGTTACACAGTGACGACATTAAACATAATTTATTTTTAAGATGACAATCAACTTAGATATCAAATTGGTATCAAATTGGTGTATGAGACATTTGTTTGTGGGACAAGTGACTCTTCAACCCAGCTATTTGATTGGTAAAATCTAAAGAAGTTTACATACCCTATTCTTCTGGATTTGGACTTGTGACTTTTTAGGAGAAAACACATATTCTTAACCAAAAATTTTCATGATGAAATTCTACAAATTATTCCTAACTATAAAAAAAAGAATAAAATCATGATTTTTTTTTATAAAATTAAGATAATAAAAATATTATTGTATATCCTTTCAATCTTATTATGCCTAAAGGCGAACACCTATTGACAATGGGCACAATTAATGATCTTTTAACCTTATTTAACCTTAAACCCTAATCTGATGGCTATGTATTGAAGATGCTGCCATATTCTTAGTCGTCCTCCAAAATTAATGGGTCAGATTTATTGTTCAGAACTTTCTTGCATTTATCAAGGTATCTGTTAACATGTTTACTTTTTAACATTTACCTAATCACATTAAAAAATTACTGTAAGGATATGTAATTGCCACCTTCCATTTATCAACCTAATGCAACCAAACTTTTCATATTACCATAAACTAATTACCACAAACATTTTACCTTTCAACGTTCTCAGCGACCAATTAACCGCTGTACTAGTTATGTTAATTTTATAAAAAATTATAACTCTATCCCTCCATACAATCATTACAATATCGTAACAACGTTTTTATCTAATACCTAATTTCACCAAGTAGGATATAGTGACCTGTGCGATACGGGTGAGGGGACTCCCGGAAGGAATCTTGTTCCGATACGTGAGGAAACCGGAGGTGAATAACACGAGTGCCAAAAATATCGCAACTGTGGAAATTCCGAAACCCCACTGCCATCCTACGTTTTCTTGTATCCACATGACAAGAGTGACTGCTACCAGGCCTCCCACGCATAAACTGAAGAAGTACCAGTTAAAAAAATTGGATATAAGCCTCCTCTCTTTTGGATCCTTTTCATCAAACTGATCGGCCCCGTGCGCCGATAACGAAGCTCTCCCGCCGCCTGTTCATAGAGCTACGATGTACAAGCCCACATAGAGCATGGCTGCCTGTCCAACCGTAGGATGCTCGCAGTTTCTAGCTAATTGCTCGTTACTGCAAGGCGAGGGCCTCGGTGCAGGAAAATTTGCTTGCAGAGTAAGCATCACTAACCCCTGCAATGCAATGCTAGGTTATTCAGGCGCCAGAAATCTATTGACAAACAAGTAATGGTGTGTTAATCTATTGACAAATAATTAATGTAGTGTTAAACTTGTATTTGCAGTAGAGAACATTATTGCATTCAATGTTCCATTATATAGATTAGTATGGGAAAATTGTAATAGACAGGTTGATTTTTCCCTTAGAGTTTAGTATAGGGAGATTGTAACAGAAAGATCACTTTATATACAGGGTGAGTGGGCCTAATGGTTAAGAATATGTGTTTCCTCCTCTTAAGAAGTCATAAGTTCAAATCTAAAGACAGGTAGGGTAGGAGTCACAAGTTTAAATCCAAAGGAAGGTAGGGTATGTATATCTCGGTAAACTTTACCAGTTAAATCCCTGAACCAAAGAGATCTCATACACTAATTTGGTGTCTGATCGTGACCTTAAAAAAAGATTATTATTATTATGATATGGCGAGATTGTAATATCTCTAACACTTATCAAATCTTTTAGAGATTTGGAGAGGCCTCTCCCAAACCTTTGGATGCTGAATTTATAATAATTTTGACAAAAGACAACGCTAAATTTGATAAATTGTGAAGCAAGAAATGCAGAGAGAAAGAATAGAACAGAAAACAGTGTATTAGAATGTATGAAGAACTTAAGAGATTACAATGCAATGGAAAATAGCTAAGCTAAATAGGCTCAAGAATAGAAAGTACAGCTCGCCAGGACAGCTGGCACTGTACAGTCATATACTGTTGAGGTTACATTATATTTAACACTCCCTCTTAAACTCAACAATTACAAACATCAGCACTGATTATGCCTAAGTGTTGTATCTGAAAATCAAAAACCGATTTTCCTAGTGGCTTTGTAAAGATATCAGCAAGCTGATCTCGAGAACCATAGAATTGTAGTGCAATATCACCATTATTGACTAGCTCGCATATGAAATGAAAACGAGTGTTAATGTGTTTGCTTTTCTTGTGAAACACATGATTTTTAGATAAAGCAATTGCTGAAGTATTGTCATAGAAAATAGGAGTTGGATCATTTTCTGTATGTGACATATCTTTCAATATTCTTCTCAGCCACACAGCTTGACAGGAAGTTGAGGTAGCAACGACATACTCTGCCTCTGCAGAAGATATTGAAACAATTGGCTGCTTCTTTGATGCCCATGAGATTAGGTTTGTGCCCAGTTGAAAAACATGTCCAGATGTGTTTTTCCTGTCATCTAGGCTGCCTGCAAAATCACTGTCTGTGTAACCAGAAAGTTGATTACTATCAGATTTAGTGTATCATAAGACGAAATTGAGAGTTCCTACAACATATCTTAGAATTCGTTTCGCCATTTTCCAATGAGAATCTTTAGGGAATTCCATGAATCTGGAAACAAGGCTAGCTGCATACATAATGTCAAGCCTAGTTGTTGTAAGATACAACAAACTACCTACTAAACTTTTGTACAGGGTAGAGTCCACTGTAGGACCTTCATCATTCTTGCTCAATTTTGTGCCTAGTGGTATGGGGGTTTCTGTTGGATTGAATTCTTCCATGTGAAATCTTTTGAGGATGTCTGCTGCATACTTTTGTTGACAGACAAAAATGCCTTTGGCTGATTGATGAACCTCAATCCCTAAAAAATATTTCATTATGCCAAGATCTGTCGTCTCAAACTCAGATTGCATGGCATGTTTAAAATCTGTCAACTCAAGATTTCCTGTATAGATCATGTCATCAACATATAAACATACAATCAAAATTTTACCGTGCTGATCTGTTTTGGTGTAAAGAGTTGGCTCATTTTGGCTTCTGCTGAAACCACTTTTGATCAGATAAGTGTCAATTCTGGTGTACCAAGATTTTGGAGCTTGCTTTAAGCCATACAAGGCTTTCTTCAACCGATTTACTTTGGTTGGGTGCTCTTGGACTTCAAATCCAGGTGGCTGATCGGCATAAACTTCTTCTTCTAAAAGACCATTCAAGAATATTGACTTGACATCCATCCGGTATACTTTCCATTTGTGTTGGGCTGCTATGGCCAATAGAGTCCTTACAGTGTCTAATCTTGCTACTGGAGAAAAAGTTTCCCATAATCAGTACCTGGTTGTTGTGAAAATCCTTTGGCAACAAGTCTTGCTTTGTGTTTTTCGATCTGCCCTTTTTCATTGAGTTTAGTTTTGTAAACCCACTTGACACCGATACTCTTCTTATGAGTTGGCAAATCAACAAGATCCCATGTCTTGTTCTTCTCAATGGAGTCAATTTCTTGGTTCATTGCTTGAACCCAATGTGGCTCCTTAGCTGCTTCCTTAAAGGATGTAGGTTGACATGACATTAAAGAAAAAAGGTTGTGTTGTTCAAAGTCATCCAACTGCTGATGGATTTCTCTCAAACTTCGAGTTCTCTGGTTTTGTGGTTCAGAGAATGATTCTCTGCTGGAAGTTGAGTTATCCTGAGAATTTTCAGGTTGTCTTTGTACCTGCAATCTTGGAAGAATAGTTTGAGGTACTTGCTGTTCTGAATTTTCTCCATTTTCAGAACTTGGCAGCAATGGATTTTGGCTGTCCATTTGCTGATTTTCTGAATCATTCCAGAATTGATTTTCCAGAATTTCTCTTTATTTTCTTTGTTCCTCAGTGTTGCCTGAGCAATTCTCTGCGGATTTGTCATGGCAGAAGGGGTGGTTGGATCTGGTTCCACATATCCAAGATCCACTGGCTCCCAACACTCTTGTGCTTGCAAGAAGGATCTCATCCGAAGAGACCAGAACTCATAGTTCTATCCAAGTAGAATCGGACCCTGAGTTGGTCCAAAGTTGCCAGACGACATTTTTTTTTTTTTTTTGAAAGAAAAAAAAATCTCAGAAAAAAAATAGAGAGAAATTTCATATTTACCTCCGATCGCCGAAACGTTGATTTGCCGATGGGATCTTATCAGCCTTGAATTAGCCTTTGTCACGGTGCAATGTGACCATGCGCCTTGTGTTAAAGCACTACGGAATTTTCCGGTTCTTTGTCTTTCAAATTGCCGAAATGCGAAATTCGCCTTTGGACAATTCAACGGGCCAGATCCTCTTGTGATATGACGGTCCAGATCTTATCAGGATATCGCGAATCGGGACTTCATGAACCCTGATGACGAGCTCTTATGACTCATCGATTCCCCGATATCCAATTTGCCGATGGCACTTTTCTTTCGGGACTTTCCCGATTCCTTTGATCTCCGCCACGCGTCCCAATAGATGGACGGCTCAAGTCTGCTTCGAGGGTTTCACCGTAGAGATTCTCAATCCCTCGTTTTGACGAGATGACGTCAGCTGGGACCCAAAACAGATATTTCCTCCTGTTGGGATTTCGGACTTCGCAATTCCGAAATGCTCGTGTTTCTTGTCCTCAGCATTCGCGAAACACCAAATCCCGATGTGCTGATGGCCCTTTCCTTTTTGGGAATTTTCCCGAGTCCTCAAATTTACGCCACGCGTCCCCTCAAGATGGACGGTCCTCGTCGGTTCACGATTTCGCGACTTGTGACTCCAAAGTTTCTGTCAACTTGAAAACCCCGGTTGCCTAAATGCCGACGGTTTCCTCGATGTCTGCCACGTGTCCAAACAAATGGACGGTTGTGATCTTATCACTATTTCGTGAATCGCGATTTCGCGAGTTTACAACTCTTGTTGCGACGGTGTTTCAAAACCGCGAACTCCGATATGTCGATTTTGACGACACTTGGATCTACTGCCACCTGTCCTCTGAGATGGACGACTCACAAGTCCTCTCGGGATTTCGCGATATCACGTATCGGAGTTTTGGACTACAATCACCTTTGCTCGTCCAACTCCCGATTCTCGATTTTGCGATGGGATAAGATCGACGGCTCACGATCTTTCGCGATCCAACGGTCGAGAATGACTCGTGATTTCACGATTCGTGAATTCTCACGATAGTCTTCTGACCTTTACACCTTGCGAGTCAGCGAAATGACGAGATCTCGCCACGTGTTTCTTGATGGACGGTCCAGATGATGTCGGGATTTCGCGACTTCACAAGTCGAAAATTTCTCCTTGGCACTGCAGAGGACTAAACCTCATGCACTTTCTCGCTGATCCAACGGCTGTCGAGCCTCTGCGCAAGATCTATCGGTTGAAACTCTTTCGCCTTTTCCACGCTGTCTTCGTCCCTTCTGAACTGGTTTCCCGCTTCGGATCCGTTCGCAGGATGAATCTTACGGCCTCAATGGTTGTTCTTTGCACATTAGACACGATCTTTGTTGAATTTGACGGAATTTTCTCCTACGGAAGAAAAATTTGTGAATCTTTCAAAGATTTGAAATAAATACACGGATTCTTTGTTCACTGCTTCAATCTTTGACAGATTTGAGGAATTCCTGCAATTCTTTAAACGCTTCTTCTTTCTTTAACAATCTTCCATGAATTTGAAGAATTCTTCAAGAGTTCTCGCCTCCTGTAGCTCTTTTTTGTGAATCTTTGACGATTCTTGAAAAGATTACAAGAATATTTAAAGTTTTTTCTTCTGCACTTTCTTCTTCCTCGATCTTTCAAGCGTTGTACGCTCTGCTTCGGCGTGTGAGCTTCTTACGCTGATCTTTGAGCGTTTGACGGTCTTCTTCCTCGTGGAATTTTCCTACGAGGATCTTTCGAGAGTATGACGGACAACTCTTCAAGCCTTGTGAAAAGTCTGTGTCAAAATGCTCTCAAGGTCCGTGAAGCTCTGCGCTATTTGAGGATCGTGTTGCTCTCCAGCTTGTGTGAAGAGGCTTACTACTGTAGCTCTAATACCATGATAAATTGTGAAGCAAGAAATGTAGAGAGAAATAATAGAACAAAAAATAGTATATTAGAATGTATGAAGAACTGAAGAGATTACAATGCAATGGGAAATAGCTGAGCTAAATAGGCTCAAGCAAATCAAGAATAGAAAGTACAGTTGGCCAGGACAGCTGGCAGTGTACAGTCGGACTATGGAATGAATCTGATATAAAACCTCCAACCAGCGTCAACAAGAACAAAGTGCCCATATAATTTGTGATCATATTGGCAGACTCCGCAAAAGGATAGTGCATCAAAGCACTGAAGTACGTGACAAGATTGCTAGCCATTGAAACGAATGCCATTTTCTCCATAGCCTCTACTCCTGCATATTCATAATTAACAATCAGAAATATAACCTAAGCTCTTCTAATGATACTCGTACCAACGACAACGCTGCATAAACGAATCAAAAAGTAAGGGTACCGAAGACGAATGCAGCTGCCCTAAGTCCGCCATGCTTGGATTGTCTAGAAGGTCTACCCCTCCAGTCAACATATCTCTTTGAGCAGATTTCTGCATACTCTGTCTGTCCATGCAAACCACGTTCAGCGAAAGCCACAGAAATAAATCACAAGAAAGAAAAGTAACTTATTACCATTTCGGTAGCCGATGAAGAATACATGCTCCGAGGTGCGACTTGTTCCCCGTGATCGAGTATGTTCGGCTTGCTTTACATTTGTTGCGCCCCTATAACATGGCTTCGGCATAATTAGTATTATAAACATTATTGGAATGAACAGTCGGTATGGGATTATCCTTGAAATATAAAATATGATCGAGGCCTAACTATTATTCTAAACAAATAATTATAAACGCTATTGAAATGAACACTCCGTATGGGTTTATCCTTGGAAGATAAGATATGATGCTCCCTGATTAGATAAGATTTGATACTCCCTACGTAATACTCTCTGCTTAGATAAGATTTGATACTCCCTACGTAATTTGCATATCGAAATTCTAACGCTGCCTGTCTAGATAAGATTTGATACTCCTTTTAGATTTGGTTAAAAAGGATGAGAAAATGCCAAACACTTTGGTTTGGTTGTAGGAAATGAAAATGGTGTTGGTTAGCTGTTTTACAAAATGGTTTTTTTTTCAGAATTCTGTGACATAAATTTATACGAATTATTATTTTTTGTTGTTCAAAATCCATTTTTGAAAAAACTCTGAGGACATTCAGATTCTACATAAATAATCACCTAAATCTAGAGTCCAACAAATTCTCACCGGATTTAGGGTAAATCTCCCCAGAAAAAATCTTCATTTCGTAGAATTTTTAGTCTACGACAATGGAAAGGCGAAGCATTAGGTAGTTATTCTACAAAATGATTTTTTTCACCAGACGATATAAATTTACACTTAAATTATAATTTTTTGGTTTCCATCATTTTCTATTTGAATCGTTCTTGAGATGCTTGATTGTGTGTACTTGTTTAAATGGCAATAAGATATCGTTGTGCAACATGTATTGCTACGTTCCACCATAACCCAAAGCGAAATTATAGGTCGCAAACGTTGTGAAGTTGGCATGGTCTGAGCTGGTAGCTTTAACTTTACTATTATTATGAATGGTCGAACATGACTGGTTCTTGGATCGATTGAATGTTTTTTTTTTTGTGAATAAAAAGTGGATCCTTATATTAATTTCATCTGAAGGTTTACAAAGAAGATCTGCAGCCTATCTACTTACACCAAAGGGCTATCAACGAATCCATCAGGACCAAATTGACGGTCCAGATCTCCTCTAAATCAACGGTCTAGGCCTTCTCTTGCTTTTCGCGATTTCGTGGCTTGGGAAGACAACTTCCTTCATGCTATGAAATCCTGATAGCTGAAATCCCATAATTCCCTTGCGTCATTTTCATGAGACCAGGTCGACGGTCCAGATCTCTTCTGGTGCCAACGGTCCTGATCTGATCTCGATTATCGTGATTTTTCATTTCACGATTTTGCATCTCGCGATTTCGCGACTTTGGGGCGTGGTTGCCTTCAAGCTTTGGACTCTTGATAGCCAAAATCCCAAAATTTCCTCGCATCATATCCATGGGAGTAGATCGACGGTCCAAATCTGTTATGGTTCCAACGGTCCTGATCTGATCATGCTTATTGCAATTTCGCGATTTCACGACTTTGGGGAGTAACTACCTTCAAGCTTTGGAATCTCGATCTCCAAAATACTGAAATTTCCTCGCATCATATCCATGGGACCAGATCGACGGTCCAAATTTGTTCTGGTTCCAATGGTCTTGATGTGATCGTGATTTCACATTTCGCGACTTTGGGGAGTAGCTGCCTTCAAGATTTGGACTCTCGATAGCCGAAATCTTGAAATTTCCTCGCATCATATCCATGGGACCAGATCGGCAATCCAAATCTATTCTGGTTACAGCGGTCCTGATCTGATCGCGATTTCGCATTTCACGATTTCATGACTTTGGGGAATAACTTCCTTCAAGCTTTGGACTCCCGATAGCCGAAATCCCCAAATTTTCTCGTGTCATATCCATGGAACTAGATCGACGGTCCTGATTTCTTCTGTTACCAACGGTCCTAATCTATTCTTTCTTATCACAATTCTGCAGTTCGCGATTACGCGACTTTGGGAAACAACATCCTTCAACCTCGCGACTCTCGATTGCCAAGGTCCTGAAGTCTTTTGTCAACTGTTGATCTTCTGCACTGATGCTTACGGTAGTCCTCTCCCCTAAGCTTCAGATCATTTCTGACATGGAAGGAATTCTAGGTAGACAAAGGTGGTACGCCATTCAGATTGGGGTCATCTAGTTGGGCAAGCTCCTCGCACTAGAGTCAGAGGGGTGAGCTTTGGGAATGCCTGGGATCTTGGAGATTGGTCTGCTGCATCGAGTCAACTCCTGCATTGGATAGTTGTTCCACAACTTTGTTTTCACTTCGCCTAATGTGTGAGGGGGTTAGATTTAGAGAAGGCTTGAGAAGATCTTGGAAGTTGTGAAGAGGGCCAAGGAGGCCCTAGCTGGGAGTGATTTTTCCTGGATCTCTGCCATTCAGTATTTTTGTTGCCAAGTCTCTTATGATTTTGGAGTCTCCTTCAATGATCAAATGGGTTAGGTTTTGATCTAGAGCCATTTGCACCCCTTTGATGAGACTCCATATTTCTACTGAATTGTTGGTGTCGTATCCAAGATTTCCTACAGTTGGGCTTTGAATTTGGCCCAATATGTTTCTTATGACCGCTCCATAGCCTGAGTGTCTTGGGTTGCCTTTTGATGCACCATCAAAATTGACCTTGTGNGGGCACCACTTGGAGGGATTGAGGGATTTTGAAAATAGAGGGGGCTGTTGAGGAAGAGTAGAGTGGGAAAACGAGAAGCCCCAGGAGTTGAGGATCGATAGCTCACCTGGGTCAGTGGGGAAATCTTCCTTGAACCATGAATGTAGCTAGAGAGTTTCTTGGAGATGCAAGAGGATTGTGTTCCAGAGGAGGGTAGGAGGACATGGCCGAGAGTGAAAGATTCTTCTATTCCTCTCTTTCAATATTTTCCACACTATGAAGCCTAGTAAGAGTTTCCAGGCTCTGTTCAAGATAGGACTTTTGAAGGGACTAGATCCCCACACCTTGATGGTGCTAATGATGTTATTTTGAACTCGATTGGTTCTTCTCATGAGTTGAGTGGCTTGGTTCTATATGTTCTCACTGAGTAGACAATTATTTAGGAGGTGCTCCATGGTTTCTGCCTAGAGATGACAGAGATGGCAGATCGAGGGGCCAATGAAACCTTGTCTCTGGAGATTGTCCCATGTTAAGATCTTATTCTATAGTAGAATCTAGAGGAAAGTAGAGATTTTGGGCCAGAGTTTTGATTTCCATATTGTTGTCCAGATGTTGTATTTCTGAAGGTTATGGAAATTCTCCTATAGGGTGTAGCCCTCCTTGAGAGTGAAGCTTCCATGAGGTGTGTATCCTCATCTGAGAAAGTCTGGGTCTGTTCTTTTCCTGATTCGCCTTTGGGTTGTTGCTTGTTTCCATTGTTGCAGGTCACAGTTCATTTCCACTTGGAGTTCCTGATGAGTTGATTTCCAGTTTCGCCAGGGAGAGCTGTATGGGGTTTTTGTCCACAGATCTGCCACTTTGAGAGTGGCAAGATCTTGAATGTGATTTTCATAGGATTATAGATTTTCTTCCAATTGAAGGGGTGGCATTTGCTTCCAGGAATCTGTCCAGAATAGGGCACTCTGACCATTGCGGACTTCCCAGAAAGCATGTTCCTATATGAGTGGTCGATTTTTCCAATCCGCATTCCAGATGTTGGAGCCCTGAATTTTCCCCTGCATTCTTATAAGTTGACTTTGGTGTGTATTTGGGGCATATTTGCATTTCCAAAGTTTTTCCCAAAGCTCTGTTGTTGTTTTGAGCCATCTCCACTAAATTCTTGCTCCCATAATGCTATTTAATTTACCAGGGTCCTGGAGGCCTAGACCACCTGAAGATTTAGGCTTGCAGACTTTGTCCTAGCTGACTAAGGCCCATTTCTTTTTCGGGTTGTGTACATTCCAAATAAAGTTTCTTTGCAGATTCCTGATTTTCTTTATAACTGATTGGGGGGCAGCTAGGTCTGAGAAGAGGTAAGCTGGGATGGCCTAGAGGACTGACTTTAAGAGAACAATTTTGGCTGGAAGGTTGAGGGAACGAAAGGTCTAGTTGCTGAGATGATTGGTGATGGAGAGTAGGAGGGAGTCCCAGGATATGTTTCTGGATGCTGATTCAGAGAGAGGGAGTCCCAAATTGCGAGAGGGCAGAGTGCAAACAAGAGTATTCAGAATTTGAGAAAGGTGATGTTGGATTACCAAAGGAGTATTGAAAAAGAAGAGTTGTGATTTGGTCAGATTAAAGGTGGTGCCAGAGGATTCACTTAAATCTAAGAGGATGGAGCTTGGTTTTATTTCTTTTTGCGCGGTTGGGGTGTTGGGGCCTCCCTTCTCTAAATAGGTGAAATGTTATACTTAAGCCCCAAAATATGGATTTCAGGACTTCGTTTATTTCACGATTCTACCCACTAAAGCCGCACTATCTCGACACGCAAAATGGAGAAAACTTTTTTAGTTCTAATCACCATTATTAAATGACTAAGCAGGGATTATCATCTTTCATTACCTCGAACTCTCACTTTCGGGAGTTACACATTGAACATTTCTCAAACCTCCGACTTGTGAAGTCGTGAATTTGTGTTAAAGTTACCCAGGTTAGTATCAAGAGTAAATCACTTTAAACCTTAGTTAATCATTACCATGATTTCGCGACTCGGGGATTGCTTCCCCAAAAGGAAACACCTTTGTAACTCCGATCCACAAAGTCGCGATATTCATTGATTGAGCATGGATTAATTAAAGGCTTAATTCAAATCACAGACAATCAACTAAATCGTACCATCGCGATTTCGAGTCTTTAAGGTTCAAAGGCTAGGAGCAAAATCATCTGATACAGGGAACGACGAAAAAGAGATTAGCGACTAAATCACATTGAATTAAAGGAACTAAACTAGATTAGTTAACTCCTTAAACAACCTTTAACACACATAGTTTACAGATGAAGTTTTGAGTGTTTCTGCGTTTTTCCATGTCACGAATCGTCAAGCATTTATGGCATTTATTTGAATTTCAGTGAGGTGATGGATAGTAAGATCTTGTTTTACTTCTAAATATTTATATTAAGCGATTTGACTGTTCTGTCAGCAAGGACTCGCATGGGCTTAAAAGATCAAGACAAGGGGGTTTCTTTCATTATTTCAGTTTTCATCTCTATTGTACGCAAAGCCATTTCACCAGGATAACGTATGTCTGTGTTTTCAATCTTTTCGACAGGGGATCTAGTTGCAAGGTTCTCTATCATGGCTCCAAGAAAAGTGCCCAAGGCAGCTGCCAAGAGTTCAATTCATGGTTCAGACGTTTTTTCTGATACCTTGCCCCGAAGTATTAATTCTGTCAAAACTTGGACGTACATTTCCAACATTCTGCAATCCGAGTCGGTAAATTGTTCGGATGATTCCAGCGATAACGAGAAGGATGACTTGTCCACCAAATACAAAATTGTCTCTCAAGTAGATATGCACAAAATAGCAGCAAGGCCATGAGTTCTTCCCTATTATGATATGATCAGGAGGGCACTGAACCATGTGGACATCCCGACTAGGATGATTATTAGCGAAGAGAGGGCGACAGTTGGAACTTTCAGACTAGAGCATTTACAGGAAATGTATAAATTGTCACCCACACCGAACCTTACTCACAATGTCGAATTCCTAGAGGGTTTCAAGAAGAAGGAATGCGAGCAGTATGGAAAACATTTATCCGATCTGATCAAAGATTCGTTTTCGCACCCCACGAAATTCAGGGCTAATACTAATGGAATTTATTCAATCTCCTCCTTAGAGCCGCAATTCAAGTATATAGCGATGATGGCATGTAGGCTGTATGGGAAGGAGGACACTAGTCACTTTTTCCTCCCATGGGTACCTCTTATTTATACAGTTGTTGACGATTTCTCTTTCAACTGGGCCAAATTGTTATCTGACAGTCCGACTAGTCGAATTACCGAATACCGAGTGCAGAGGGAAAGTAGGAAAGTGGTTTCATTCTTTATGTCTACTTACATCATGGACGCCATTTGCTTCATGACACCTTTCCCACTAATGAAATAGAGATGGACTCCATCTAATACATAGCCTATTCATGTCTACCACTCAAAACTTTGGGAGGATAAAGCCAAAGAATTCATCTACAAGATCTTCAACTGGGTAATGGTACCAGTGCATGTCTCCATCTTCGGCCATCTGCCTCCCAGGATTTCAGATAACATCACGGCCAACCTGAGTAGTGTAGCAAATTGGTATATAGAAGTGGAATTTCCATACATCGGGGTCTTTGGCACCTCTGTTCCCCCATACGTTATGCCGCTATTCTTGCCAGATAAGCTATTGTGTCACGCGATTTCCAGACACACTGTGCTTAGTGGGATAAGCAAAGAGCTCAAAGGAGTATCGAAAAAGGTATGGCCACGTTTTCCCATTCACATTGGTGCATATTCATTATTAGATTTTGGCCATGCCAAATTCGAGGCTACGGCCTTAGAAGAAATGAAATTGGTGGACATTGAGTTTAAGAAGCACGACCCTAATAAGGTTGCGAGTAATCACCTGACGATTTGTGGCCTGAAGAAATACGAACACGAGGGTTTGCCTCATGATGAAATTTTCTGGGGTGAGAGGTCCTACTCTGAAGTCCTAAGTCAGATTCAAGCCCTACCGCCCGGAAATATGGCCGATTTCTTTAAATTCCAGGAGCACCGACAGAGTTGTCTCCCCCAGGTTTTATAGGGTGAAACCCAAAAGCTTCCGGCTACATAGCAAACTAAAGCCAAAGGCTCAAACGACTCGAGTCCTGACAAGAAGGAGAACCAAGAGAAAATAGGGGAGGCTGGGACCTTAGAATGAGGAGTCGAAATCCCCGATCAACAGGAAGGGAACCCAGGAAAGGGTACGATGGGAAAGCAGGTCCAAAGTCAAGAAGAGATACCCTCGCAAGGGGTGGGTGACTCACTATTGCTCATATCAAGCAAGCCAGCCACAGATGCTATCCCAAAACAATTATTCAAGGAAATTGGCAGTCCCATTGCTTCTATCACACCCTTACAATTCACAAAGGGGAACCCTGATGCGGGATGGGTTTTCAATGAAGAACTAATGCCCATTTCTATAGAAGAGTTACCTCCTAATGAATTGTTCTTTGATAAGAAAAGGAAGGCCATAGTGAAACAAGAGTCGTATCAAAAAGTGGGCGCAATGGCTAAAAGGGTTAAAATCCTGATAGAAGGAAAGGTCGTAGAAGAGGAAGAATTCGCTGACGAGATAGCAGGAACACTATGGGCTTATGCTATAGCCAACTAGTATTCAGTTGGAACTTTGAAGGCACAATTGAAATGAAAGAACCTCTTGATTGGTAAGTTGGAAGCTAAGGTGGCTACGATGGAACCAAATACCAGGGATGAAGTGAGAAAAAGGAAGGTTCTCCGCCCTTATGAAGGAAGACAAAAGATGAAGAAATGGTGAAAGGGTAGGATTCTGGTGTTAAATGATGCAGATGTCACTCCATTCTATTTATGGAGCCAAAGGAGCAGAAAAAGGAAGGCGCTCTGCCCTTTATGAAGGAAGACAAAATATGAGGAAATGAAACACTTCAATTCTTCATTTGTAACTAACAAGTTTCTAGAACGATTGGAATTCGAAATGTTTAGAAGTTTGTTTAAATATACATTTTGAAAAGAACAAGGGGGATTTTTCTTTTGGAGGGCCAACTGTAACGGGGGATTTCCTATGCCAAAATTAATTAAAAATCAATTCAAAGACTCTGAATTATGTGAATACTGAGTTGTGTGTTATTCTATGTTATCTCATGTCCATTTTCATTTCTCATATATATCTTTGATGAAATTTAGTGCAACTTCTACTGTGGTGGTCAAATGTCTAGTCTTCTAAACATTTGCAGTTTTTCCTCTGTATCGGCTATCAACAGGTACAAGACCTGTGAATTACTTAGATCTCTATATTTTATGCTTTGTCAAAGTGTTTTCCTGTCTATTTTCTTCTTCTGTTACAGGGTGAGATTCTCCCTCAATTGGAGCCTTGCATTGTTGACAGCTTAATGTTTTCTTATGTTTCATATATGATTTTTTATTAAGTTAACTCAATTACGGGAAAAGGCCTTTGGCTTTGTTATACTATTAATTCGGATCTGAGAGATATTTCTTATATAATCCAAAATTGAAATAGCATTTTAAAACATCAACCCCTTTAAAGCCATGTTTCTCCATGACTGTACCCGTGGCAAGACAACCCAACATTGAACCCGGCCTATTGGATCAAACCAGCATCGCTTTGAATCTTTTCGATACTACACTTAAGACTGCCATCACCCGGGCAGAGCTCAAACGTTCATGGGCGGCCATCGAATGGGATATTAGCATTCAAGAACATTGGGAAGATAGACAAAGACAACATAGAAATCAGCCATAGCTTCCTTCCCTGAACTTTGTTCTTTCCCTTTTTATCACTCACTCACTTTGAGATGCCTAGACTCTATACTTTATAGCCTTGAGTACAAACTCTGGGACAACATCTTTTTGGCGTCGTTGCTGGGGACAGAGAATCATAGTCACTTTCCTTTGGGAGAACGACATTTCCAAGTTTCGTTTTTTGATATTGAACAAAGAGCGGACACCTTGTCAAAGCTAAACCTTTATCTTTCACTTGGTGACTCCACTTTTAAGAAAGTTGGCATCTGTGCGAAGGAACACCAGACAAAACCCAGATGTTAAACAGACCGTGCCAGTTCCTGACCCTGAAAAAATACTAAAACCAAGGGGCCTTTTTAAACAAAACAACGTTGTTTACCAACCCAAGTCTACTCAGTCCAAAGCTAAGATCCCTCTTGAAACTTCATCTTTGCAAGAAATTTCTCTTGGAAAAAAATCGGACAGTACTGCCAAAGCCGAGACCCTAAACCTTGAGTTAATCCTCCCCGAGATTAAGGCCAAAACCTCTCCAACTACCTCTTACGTTAGTAGGGGTGAGACATCTTCCGTAAAGCTTATCCCTATTAATATCCCATCGAATTTCGATACAAACCTCTCTATCACTCAAGGCCTTGAAGAAGGTACCACATACTCGGATTCGACAGCGGTGGGTTCTCCCATTTACGTATCCTGCAAATTAGAGGAACCAAGTCCCCATGTACCCTCTCTTCCTTTCCCAACTTTCACCTCCCCTGATAAAAAGTTCCCCGAATTCTTCCCCCTCCACCTCAGGGAATCTAGAGAGTCGTTATACATCTTTGCCAACCCTCTTTATAATGCAGCAATTTCCTCTCCTAGGTTATCCATGGCTGCCGCCGGAGGAGGAGCAGGAGGAGCAGGGGGAGCAGGAGGTCATGGCCAACAACCTCTCCCCATGGTTTTTGCCAAGGTATTCGCTAGATATGCCCCCCTGGTTCTTCTAGTACCCCTCCATGATTTACCAGAAAACTATATGAAAAACTTGCCCAAGTTCACAGGAGAAGGAGATCTAACCGTTGTTGAGAACATCAACTTCTTCGATCAATTCACTGATATTCTAGGTCTCGAACATGAGGACATGTATTCCCGTTTCTTTGTCCAAACCTTCGAAGGACAGGTAAGAACTTGATTTCGGAGCCTGCCCCCAGGTTCAATATTATCCTATGATGGACTAGAAGACCTATTTCTCAGACAATGGGGCGAAAGAAAGGATCGCTTATACTATTTGACCGAGTTCGGGTCTTTAAAGAAAAAGGGATCAGAAACTGTTATGGAATTTATCCAGAGATTTAACAAGTTGTACAATAAGGTCCTTATTGAGGTTAAATTGTCCCAACCTACATCCAAAGTAACTTTCATATGAGCTTTTGAACCCGATTTCACTATACTGTTAACAGAAATGAGAGGGGCCGACTTAACTCGAATGCAAGATGACGCTATGGAAATTGAGTCAAACATGATGGCTTCGGGTAAATTAAAAATGAAAATTGAAACGAGAAATAGGGAAAACAAACGTTTTAGAGAACAAGTGGGTCCCTCTAGATCTCGAAGGTCCTCAGATGACAAAATGGATGACATGGCTAGGATAATAAAAGAGCTATCAAACAAAATCTCGAGAATGGATCTAGACCAATCCAAATATGATAAATTCGTTCAGAGAGAATTAAGGAGAAACCCCAATCCTCAGATTCAACAAAGACAGATTAAAAATGAAGATCAAATAATTCAAACACCTCTAAAAAATGAAAATTTTATTGGAGGAAATGATATGCAAGAGTTCGAGGATTTGGAAGAACACGTAAACAATTTAGGTGACGGCTGTATACAACCTCATTTGACGAAAGAATATTATGAGAAGTCTCTAAACACTGAACAATAATCAGGTGAAGATAATAACCTAAATAGTGTTGATGATCCCGCTTATCAAGGAATGGTCGACACCATAATAGCTGAGCTCCAACATAAATATAATCTGAGGCCTAAAAACAAACCTGTGTCGACTGCTCAACCTAAAAAAAAATTTCCTAGAGGTGAAACTTACGAGCCCGCCCCAAAAGAGACTGAGGTCCAAGCGAGAAGAACCAAGACAACCGAAACGCAGACACAGGGAACCGCAAGCACCGAAAATAAAACAATGCAAACAAATAGGTTGGGAAAGAGGGAGTTCGATGTTTCAGCCAAAGAAACATATAGAGTTGTGGGAGGTTTTAGCCTAGAAAATGAGATAAGTAAAATCAAAATACCGATACCTTTAGTCGAGTTGGCTAAGAACCCTTTGTACCGAAAACAAATAACCAAAATGATAAATTTTGCAGATTTAGAAAGTCAGTCTGATGTAATAAATTTGGAAGATGATAAGCCTAACATCACCTTTGGTCCACATTTCAAAGGTGCCCGGGACACCGTTTCCCCCTTCTACATTACCCTGAACGTGCACGATCGGTTGCTGCATAATTGCATGCTGGACTCTGGAGCCTCTCATAATGTGATGCCAAAATCTATTATGGATAGATTGGGCTGAAAATCACTAGACCCTATGGAGATCTTTACTTGTTTGATTCAAGGAGAGTTAAGTGCATGGGAATTATCAAAGATTTAGTAGTCACTCTCGCCTAGATTCCGGTGAAGAATGTCCTAATGGATGTAGTTATCGCTAATATTCCCTGGAATTATGGTTTGCTCTTATCTAGATATTGGGGAGCCAAGCTCGGGGGATCCCTTCAGCTGGATATGACCTATGCCACGATCCCTATTTTTGGCGGGTAGTTTACTCAGTTATACAAGGAAACATGGTTGGCGTATATGGTAAGCGATCCTCAGAATCCCAACAATTACCTTGTTTATGTCACTGATCAAGACCTGGGAAATTGTATTTTGTTTTTCGACGATAGTGAAAACAGTTGTACAGAAGAGAGTTATATAGATGAAATCAAAACTGAAAAGACAGATAAAAACGTGTATAGCAATGGAACTTGGAATTTTTTTTTTGATGGTGCTTCATCATGTGAAGGATCAAGTGCATGAGTGCTTTTCATAGCGCTTGAAAATGAATTCATCATCCCCTTCTCTTATAGGCTACAGTGGGACATAGACTACAAAAACAACGTATGTGAATATGAAGCTCTAGTGTTGGGACTGGAAGATGACAAGAAGCTAAACATAAAGAACCTAGAAGTCTATGGAGATGCATAACTGATTGTGAAGCAGGTAAATCGGCAGTACCAGGCCAAGCACCCGAGACAAAATTCCTACAGAAATTGCGCCTGGGATCTAATGGAAAATTTATTTTCATCAGTAAAGGTTCATTTCATCCCACGAGTGGAAAACCAACAAGTCGATTCACTTGCCAAAGAACCTTCGACTTTCGCACCCCCTATTGCTTTCAAATTAAAATACCACATAGAGGTGAGGCACAAACCATCCATACCAAACAACATACAACACTGGCAAGTTTTCGAAGACGACGAACAGATCAGAAAGTTCCTAGAAATGGTGGATGATTTTGCCGAAACTCACATTGACCAGGAAAACCAAAATGACCATACCTGGATTATGCAGGAAGGGGAGTAGCCTCAGGAGTCCGAGAAAAAATCACAAATCATCGTCTGCTAGTGTTAAAAAGTAATCAGATCCCTGAGGGCCTGATACCTCTGGAAAGGTTGTTTGATCAAAACAACGTGCCTCTAAGGTCTACCTTGCAGCCCCAACCGGAGGAGGTCAAAGACGGTGACGTGGGCACCGCTAAAGAACCTAGGATAGTGACACTGTCAAGGTACCTTTATCCCGAGATAAAGAGAAAGTATATGGACTTACTCGGACTGTATAAGGATGTTTTTGCATGGTCTTACGATGAGCTCAGAACCTATGACACCTCTGTGATCGAGCACAAGATACCTTTGAAACCTGGTGTTAAACCCCTCAGACAGAAGATTATACAAATCAACCCCATTTTACTACCCGTAGTCGAAAAAGAAGTGAAAATATTTTAGACGCAAAAATAATTGTACCTCTCAGGTACTTTGACTGGGTGGCAAACCTAGTCCCGGTTAGGAAGAAGAGCGGGGAGATCAAACTGTGTGTAGACTTTAGAAATCTAAATAAGTCCTCTCTCAAAGACAATTTTCCTCTACCCAAAATGAATCACGTTTTGGAAAAAGTAGTTGGGGAAAATAGGATGTTGATGATCGATGGGTTTTCCAGTTACAATCAAATTGCTGTCAACGAGCATGATAAAAAAAAAAACAGCTTTCACCACCCCTTGGGGCACATTTATGTATGAAAAAATTCCTTTTGGTCTAATGAACGCAGGTGCTACCTTCCAGCATGCTATGGATATCGCTTTCGTTGGTGAAAGAGATAAATTTGTGGTTATCTACCTTGATGATATAACTTTCTTTTCTAAATCCGATGAAGACCATCTGATACATCTGAAGAAAACTTTCGAGAAATGTCAAAAATTTGGTTTGTCCTTAAACCCCGAGAAGTCTCACTTTGTGATGCAAGAAGGTAAAATATTGGGCCACATTGTGTCCCGAGACGAAATTAAAATCGACCCTAAAAGGGTAGAATCTATAGGCACCATAAATATTCCTAGAAATGTAAAAGAGATTCAGTCATTTTTAGGAAAAATAAAAATTTTGAGAAGATTTATCCCAAACTTCGCTAAAATCGTGAAACTGATCACAGATATGCTAAAGAAGAACAAAAACAGCGGAAGCTAAACCGTCGTTTGCACACATCAAGAAATTTATCAGCGAAGCGCCCGTACTGGCAAGCCCTAGTTATCTAAAATATTTCCTGATATTCTTGTTCGCCTCGGAACACACAGTGGCGGAAGTACTCCTCCAGAAGAATGAAGAAGGCTTTGAGAAACCAATAGCTTTTTTTAGTAAAAGTCTTAGAGACGATAAATTGAGATATGATATAATGGAAAAACAAGCGTATGCTATGGTGAAGGCACTGAAGGATTTTAGAACCTATGTGCTACACTCCAAGGTAATTGCATATGTGCCCACCAGTTATGTAAAATATATATTGGTTCAGCCCGAAAGCGATGGGAAGAGGGGTCGGTGTCTTGCTAAAATTCAAGAATTCGATCTAGAGGTAAAACCGATGAAACTAGTAAAAGGGCAGGGTTTGGCTAAGCTCTTAGCTTAATCAAATTTCAGAGCACTCAGAATGAATAACCTGCAGGGATATGAAGGATGTAGGGACGTAAATGAGCTCGATGACCAAATGGCTACAACCAGAATCAAAGAGAATTGTTCCTTATCGGACTGGTATAAAGATATAGTGTCCTACCTACTGACCCTGAAATGCCCTAGCAATCTATCTCCAGCTAAATCCAGGACATTGAAGATACATGCGGTGAAATACTATATATACAAAATCCAATTGTACTAGAAGGACCCATTAGGCTTCCTACTGGTTTGTTTAATAGAATCAGAAATAGAAGGGGTCATAAAAGAATTTCACGAAGGAGTATGGGGACGACATCACACCTGGAGGGAAACAACTTATAAAATCCTGAGGGTAGGATATTATTGGCCTAAAATATTCTCAGATGTCAACGCCAAAGTCAAGGCCTGTAACCCTTGCTAGTTGTTCACGGGAAAACAAAAGCTTCCAGCGCTACCTCTGGTCCCTGTCAAAACTGAAGCGCCATTTCAACAATGGGGATTAGATTTTATAAGAGAAATCAACCCCCATTCCAGCGCTCAACACAAATGGATCCTCACTACTACAGATTACTTCACCAAATGGGTGGAGGCCATTCCGACTAGAAAGGCGACCGATTCAGTGGTAATAAGTTTCCTGGAAGAGAACATATTGTCTAGATTCGACTGTCCCCAAAAGATAATCATAGACAATGCCCAGGCATTCAAGTCTATGGAAATGGTTAGTTTCTGCCAAAAATACAACATCATATTGGGCCACTCCACTGCATAATACCCTCAAGGAAATGGGTTAGCTAAATCGTCAAATAAAAGTTTAATTACCATAATTAAGAAAGTGTTGAGCGAAAAAAAATAATCTTGGCATGTGCATCTCAAGTATGCTTTGTGGGAAAATCGTATAGGTACGAAGAAATCTATTGGTACTTCGCCTTTCCAAATGGTATATGGGACTGACATGGTATTCCCTATAAATCTAGTGCTTCCTATAATGAAGCTCTGGAAAGATTAGAAAGAAGAACCAAACTATATCACAAGGAGAATAAATCAGTTGATTGAAGTTCAACAACACAGGGTTGAAGTGGACGAAAGTCTGGAGAAATATCAAGAGAACACGAAAGCGTTGTTCGATCATAAGGCCAAAAACAGATAATTCCTCCCTGGAAATTTGGTTTTGAAATGGGATGCTAGGAGGCAAGACTCAGCAAAACATGGTAAATTTGATCATATATGGTATGGATCGTTCAAAGTCTCATCTTCTGAAAGGAAGAATTCATTTATGTTAGATAATTTGGACGATAAAATCCTCAACGCCCCTGTCAACGGGAGTTATATAAAGCACTATATGCAATAAAGGAGTTCCAAATCTCCATTGTATATACCAGTTTGTGTCTTTTGTTTTTTATATCTTTTCGGTAAGTTCACTTTCATTGCAAATAAAACAAGTTAGTGATTTCCTAGAAGTAGAGATATGAAATTTCCAACACATCGAATCCCATAAATCTTGAAGGCCTGATACTCTTCATGTTGTTTCTTATAGGATTATGTCTTACAGCCCAAACAGAAAAAGGAGAAAATAGACAGTCATGTATCAGGAAATTGACTCACCTGGAAAAGGTGACAAAAATTTTGTTTTTTAGAAGAGAACGAAATGGTAAGGCAAAGGTATGAATTTCCGAAGTATCTGGGTTTCAAACGAATATCGCTTAAATGTAGAATGGTCTCACGAGTATGATATATTCACCTGACATGTCAGTAAAAGAACAAATTTTTACTGTGGATTCTAAAAAGGCTCACTTGGATAAGATAAAATAATAATTAAAGTAAACAGAGAAAGTAAACCGTATCCCCCCCCCCAAAAAAAAAGGGAAAGTTCCAAGAGTCGGGATTGCGTGTTAACTTCTGGGTTTTTTTAAATCCAAAGCCTTCTCTGTTTTCCCTTTTTCATCCTTGGTTTTCCCTCCTTAAGCTCCGACACCTTCCCATACCCTCCATAGAGGAAGAAGGAGTTACGCTTTAGTTCTGGAAACTGGCGAACGAATCTTAGGAAATAAATTGGCTTTCACGACTCCTCGGCCTCCTGCTGAACAAATTTATGCATAGGTTGACCCTAACTCTCTTAGTTCTTTTAACAAGTTTCAATGGCTAAGTCTTGCTCAAAGGAAGACCCCTGGAAATGAATTCTCCCATAATTTCCTGCAGACTAGGATGTTTTGAAAGTCAAGAGAAAGTGGGTCCAGAGTAGTCAAAGCAAGTTGACAGGCCTCTATAGAGAATATTACACAGATATCACCCCTGGTATACTTTATACCAATTGATTACCCCCACTTCATATTCCAAAAGTAAAATAAAAGACAAATGGTGAAAGGAAATTCATAATTGATTTCCCCCATGTAGTCCAAAGAGATGATGAAAGGAAATTCATAAAATGATTGCCCTCATCTCAACATTTAAATGAAAAGTTATAGTTTGGAGTGGTGAAAGGAAATTCAATAAAGGGAACCAGATAACTTCACTGGGGTACTGAACAGGCTCGTTGCCAGTGAAGCAATATATAAGATATCTGTAAGGATGTCATACATAAATTATACTACACTCCGGTAATCAACTTTTTCGAAACTGGATCCATAGCCCAAGTTTATGCAGATCTCCCTGATTAAAACCATGGAATTTACTTCATTTTGATGCAAGCTAAAACCTACAGGACCTGTTGAATTTCCTAATATTGTTTGGACCGTCTTAAGTTGACCTGAATTCAGTCTCGACAAAGGGGAAAGTTACCCAATGGACTGCAGTTGAGTTTAGAAAGTGTGTCGAGTTTTGAAAGTTTTCCGGAAATAAAGTTGAAACCTCAAAGTTCCCTCTATATCCTCCTTCCAAACAAGTTTCACAGAAGTAAACTGATGACTCCATGTACCCAATACATGCACTTGGTCTGCTGTCCTTCTCATCCCACACGGAGATGAGATCCCTAGTTAGAGCCTATGTTGGGGCTGCCCTTCTCTAAATAGGTGAAATGTTATACTTAAGCCCCAAAAGCTGGATTTCAGGACTTTGTTTGTTTCACGATTCTACCCACTAAAGTCGCAGTATCCGGACACGCGAAATGGTGAAAAGTTTTTTAGTTAAAATCACCATTATTAAATGACTAATCAGGGATTATCATCTTTCATTACCTCGTACTCTCGCTTTCAGGAATTACATTTTGAACATTTCTCAAACCTCCGACTTGCGAAGTCGCGAAGTTGTGTTAAAGTTACCCAGGTTAGTATCAAGAGTAAATCACTTTAAACCTTAGTTAATCATTACCGTGATTTTGCGACTCAGCGATTGCTTCCCCAAAAGGAAGCACCTTTGTAACTCCAATCCACGAAGTCCCGATATTCATTGATTGAGCGTGGATTAATTAAAGGCTTAAGTCAAATCACAGACAATCAACTAAATCACACCATCGTGATTTCGGGTCTTTAAGGTTCAAAGGCTAGGAGCGAAATCATTCGATATGGCGAACAATGAAAAAGAGATTAGTGACTAAAGAACACTTAGTTAAAGGAACTAAACTATATTAATGAATGCCTTAAACAACCTTTAACACACACAGTTTACGGATGAAGTTTTGAGTGTTTCTGCGTTTTTTGATGTCATGAATCGTCAAGCATTTATGGCATTTCTTTGAATTTCAGTGAGGTGATGGATAGAAAGATCTCGTTTTACTTCTAAATATTTCTATTAAGTGATTTGACTATTCTGTCGGCAAGGAATTGCATGGGCTTAAAATATCAATACAGGGGGGTTTCTTTCATTATTTTAGTTTACATCTCTATTGGGCGCAGAGCCATTTCACCAGGATAACTTTTGTTTGTGTTTTCAATCTTTCTGACAGGGGATCTAGTTGCAAGGTTCTCTATCATGGTTGCACTAAAAGTGCCCAAGGCAGCTGCCGAGAGTTCAGGTCAGGGTTCAGACGTTGTTTCTGATACCTCGCCCCGAAGTATTAATTCTGTCAAAACTTGGACGTACGTTTCCAACATTTTGAAATCCGAGTCGGTAAATTGATCGGATGATTCCAGTGATAATGAGAAGGATGACTTGTCCACCAAATAAAAAATCGTCGCTCAAGCAGGAATGCACAAAATAGTAGCAAGGCCATGGATTCTTCCCTATTATGATATGATCAGGTGGGCGTTGGACCATGTGGACATCCTAACTAGGACGATTATCAAAAAACAGAGGGTGACAGTTGGAACTTTCAAACCGGAGCATTTATAGGCAATGTATAAATTGTCACCCACACCGAACCTTACTCACAATTCCAAATTCCTATAGGGTTTCAAGAAGAAGGAATGCGAGCAGTATGGAAAATTTTTATCCGATCTGATCAAAGATTGGGTTTCACACCCCGCGAAATTCAGGGCTGATACTAATGGAATTTATTCAATCTCCTCCTTAGAGATGCAATTCAAGTATATAGCAATGATGGCCTATAGGTTGTATGGGAAGGAGGACACTAATCATTTTTTCCTCCCATGGGTACCTCTTATTCATACAGTTGTTGAGGGTTTCTCTTTCGACTGGGCCAAATTGTTGTCTGACAATCCGACCAGTCAAATTACTGAATACCAAGCACCGAGGGCAAGTAGGAAAGCAGCTTCATTCTTTATTTTTTCTTACATAATGGACTCCATTTTCTTCATGACACCTTTCCCACTAATGAACTGGAGTTGGGATCTATCTAATACAGATCCTATTCATGTCTACCACTCAAAACTTTGGGAGGATAAAGCCAAATAATTCATCTACAAGATCTTCAACTGGGTAATGGTACCAGTGCATGTCTCCATCTTCAGCCATCCGCCTCCCAGTATTTCGGATAACATCACGGCCAACCTGAGTAGCATAGAATATTGGTATATAGAAGAAGAATTTCCATACATCAGGGTATTTGGAACCTCTATTCCCCCATACGCTATGTCGCTATTCTTGCTAGATATCAAGGAAAATGTGGAAAAGGAGCAAACTGAAATATCCCAGATAAGCCAGGTTGATATGGTCCAAGTAGACAAATGGCTAGTGAAGCCAAGTTTACAATAATGGTCTATCGTCACAGAAGACCGACAAGTGGGAAAAAGATTGCCACAGTTGGCAAACAATTGCTACACCTTTGAGGCAAACAACCAAGCAGAGCCTTCCAGGTTGATATCCTAGTTGATTGAAAGGTGTGTCAATTTCATTGAGTAGGTGAAAGGGAAGGCTTCTAGTGTTAAATGAGGGAAGATGTTACTCCATTCTATTTCTAGAGACAGAGGAGCAGAAAAAGGAAGGCGCTCTGCCCTTATGAAGGAAGATAAAAGACGAGGAAATGAAACACTTCAATTCTTCATTTGTAACTGACAAGTTTCTAGAATGATTGGAATTTGAAATTTTTAGAAGTTTGTTTAAATATACATTTTGAAAATAAAAAGGGGGCTTTTTTATTTTGGAGGGCCAACTGTAATGGGGGATTTCCTATGCCAAAATTAATGAAAAAGCAATTCAAAGACTCTGAATTCCATGAAGACTGAGTTGTGTGTTATTCTCTGTTATCTCATGTCCATTTTCATTTCTCATATATATCTTTGATAAATGCTTAGCCGCAATTTAGTGAAACTTCTACTATGGTGGTCAACTGTCTAGTCTTCTAAACATTTGCAGTTTTTCCTCTGTATCGGCTATCAACAGGTACAAGACCTATGAATTACTTAGATCTCTATATTTTATGCTTTGTCAAAGTGTTTTCCTGTCTATTTTCTTCTTCTGTTATAGGGTGAGATTCTCCCTCGATTGGAGCCTTGCATTGTTGACAGCTTAATGTTTTCTTACGTTTCATGTATGATTTTTTCTTAAGTTAACTCAGTTATGGGAAAAGGCCTTTGGCTTTGTTATACTATTAATTCGGATCTGAGAGATATTTCTTATATAATCCAAAATTGAAATAGAATTTTAAAAGATCAACCCCTTTAAAGCCATGTTTCTCCATGACTGTACCCGTGGCAAGACAACCCAACATTGAACCCGACCTATTGGATCAAACCAACATCGCTTTGAATCTTTTCGATACTACACTTAAGACTGCCATCACCCGGGCAAAGCTCGAACATTCATGGGCATCCATCAAACGGGATATTAGCATTCAAGAACATTGGGAAGATAGACAAAGACAACTCAGAAATCAGCCATAGCTTCCTTCCCTGAAGTTTCTTCTTTCCCTTTTTATCACTCACTCACTTTGAGATGCCTAGACTCTATACTTTATAGCCTTGAGTACAGACTCTGGGACAACAGGGGGTATTCATTAGTAGCGTGTCATCGACAAATTGGCTATGGGAGGCTGGTGGTTCTAATCCGTGAAGAGAGAGGCCTTGGAAGGAACCATTTTGAATTGAGGTCTTGATATAGCGTCCTAGTCCTTCTGCCATTATGACAAAAAGAAAAGGGGAAAGAGGGTCTCCTTGCGTTATCCCTCTTGAGGGGGAGAAGGGTTGAGAGGGAAAACCATTGATGAGGATTGAGAATTAGGTCGAGGATATGAGGTTCAATATCCAAGAGACCCAATCCTTGTCGAAACCGAATGCCGATAGAACTGCTTTCATATATTGCCAGCTTAATTTATGAAAATCTTTTGAAAGGTCAAGTTTTAGAAGCATACATGGAGTGTGGGTGATTTTGAGTGAGTGAATGATTTCATGGACAAGAATGACACTATCCATTATTTTCCTTCCTTCGATGTATCCTAATTTCTCCTTGGAGATGATAAAGGGTAGAATAGGCTTGAGTCTTAGAGCTATGACCTTGGAAATGATTTTGTAGATCACATTGCAAAGAGCTATGGGTCTGAAGTTCCTCGGGTTTGTGACTCTTTCTTCTTTGGGTATTAGGGTGAGGAAAGTGGCATTTAGTGTTGGAAGGACTTTTCCAGAGCTATGTAATTCCTCCACCAGATGACACACTTCCTCCCTTAACATTGGCCAACAAGAGTGGAAGAAGTCTGTTGTGAAACCATCTGGACCTGGAGCCTTGCCTGTAGGTAAGTCCTGAATAGCCTGATCCACATTTTCTTGCATTATTGGTGTCATGAGAGCCTCATTTTGTTCCTGGGTGACTATAGTTGGGTTGTTTTGGACCACCCTTCAAATATGGACCATATTGCTTGGTTTGCTAGGGTTTGATGCTTTTGTGGCAACTGATATTCCTTGTACTTGTTGGGACCTTTCCCCTGGGTCTTGTGCGGGTTTTCCACCTCTTCTTCTTCTGGGAGGCGATTGAGGGCTTCAAAACAGTTATTAGTTGGGTTATTTTTTCCATTGATGGTTGTGGGATTATTCTGTGCTTGTCTCCTCTGACTTTGAACCTGAGTAAATCCTTCCTTTAGTTTCTCTTCATCTTCCTTCTTGGGGGGGTAATTGAGAGGGAAGTCTCTGAAAAGGTGTCCATGTTCATGGCATTTTCGACATTTGAAAGGCATGTGTTCATAGTCCATGGTTTGGGCCCATTCCTCATCTTGGTATTCTAAAGTAACTGTGTTTGGTAGAGCTTTGGAGATGTTCATATAGAAACATATCCTAGCATAAGAGGTGTATTTTCTTTGTTTGGTAGCTTCAGAAGATTTGACATATTTACCCAGGGTGTTGCTTATGCCCAGTAAAATTTCCTCTAACCAGAACTCTTGGGGTAGGTAGTAGAGGAGAATCCATATCGGTGCATATGAAAAGTTTTCATTTTCTGAGCAGAAGCGGTTTGACCAAAAACATAGGTAGAGGCCAGCCGAGTTGTAGAAATATGGTCCCCCTTCAAAGATCTTGTCCTTGTCCTCCAGGTTGTAGAATATTATTGTAAAGAAACCTTTGGAGCTCAGTTGAAGCTCATAGTCTCCCTTGGGGTTCCACCACGCCTTGATCTAGCGAGCTAGGTCTTTTTTTATGGGCCAGAGACCTAGAAATTTTCCTATGAGGGCATGGTCTCACATGAACTGCGTATTCTCCCCTATCCTGGTGGTTTTGATGATGTACTGGGGGGAAATCGGGGCTTGGGGGATGCATTTTTTGGGTATCCAGAACCGAGCTTCTTTTGGATGTGAGGACTCAGCTTCCGTGTTCGATTATTTGCTTATTTCCATCTCTTCCTGCATGTATTGTTCTCATAAGTGCGATGGCGGCTCAAAGGATGGTCGACGCGCTCACAAGTTTCATGGATCATTGGTGGCAATGTTTCGGTACGAGGGGGATTTTTCCACCCCTTCTTCTCCCATTCTTCTGAGGTGGTCAGTGCAGTAGGGTTGAGTTAGTCAACGCATACCGAGGGAGTCAGAGAAGGTTTAGAACTGATGTGGCAAAGCCGACCATGAAGAAACCCTAAAGTTGCAGATCTCAACCGTGACTTCTAGATCGATTGAATGTTACCTTGGGATGCATTGCGTAAATTAACTCACCTATCTTGGATTTCATTTGATTACATGGGATTTCTAGGGAAGATATTGTGTCTTTTTGGCTATTCATAAAGTTGTAGTCATTCTAAATGTTTTAAGTTTTGTTTTGTGTTTTAATATTTTTAGTTAATATTTGTTTGAAGTCGGGCTAGAAAATGTTGAATCTATATATTTGAGTGGTTAGTTTTGTATAATCCGAGTGTCCTGGGGATTTTTTAGCCAACTGAATCCATTTCTACATTCAAAAATACAATTTAAATAACGAAAAATTGTGATTTGGTATAGATTTATATCCAAATTATGGAGAAAAAAAACAAAAAAACTTAGAACAATTAAACAACACCTTGAAAACTAGTAAATGGTTATGGATGGCATATGTTTACTTTATATATATCCTTTCCACTAAATGTAATCAGTTATAAGATCCCAAATTACATGGGATTCAAGAGTGAGATATGAAAAAACCTTAAAGTTATGTTATAACATGGTAAGTTATAAAATGAGAGATTATATGGGATTTCTTTATGTTGGGTGAAAAAACCTTTGGGTTTTGGAGGGGTTGTAAGTTGTTGATGGAGGAATCTGGTCTAGAATGGGTTGATAGACTTGTTCTCTCTTTGTTTCTTGGGTTGAGCACTTGAGGTATAACCACGGGAAAAAAAAATGTGGATAAAGCCATAGGGGTATTTTAAATTGAGTGAGGAGTTGTCAATCCAAAGTAATTGAGTTTTTCAAAAGTATGAAATCATGGAAGAAAGAGGTTTTGGGGTTTTTATATATGAATAAAAACTAGCAACAACCACATTTATGTAAAAAGTGGTTGATATACGCGGATCGGTGCAATTTTCCACCTTTTTAAAATTAATGGCGTGGATCCGCGTATATCAACCACTTTTTACATAAATGTGGTTGTTGCTAGTTGACAGTCGACATGCATTCATTAATAAATTAATACATTTTAAATGTAATAAATAAATAAAAATTAATTATCTTTAATTTTTTTAAACTAATTATTAAGAATTTATTAAATTATAACAATTAATTAATTATAACTAAGAATTGAAAATTATTAATTAATAATAAGTTATTTTTTAATTAATAATTGATATTAATAACAAATTAAATATTTATTAATAATTGATTATAAAGTATAAATTAATGAATGAGAAATAAAATACTACATAACAAAATAATAAACTAAATAATAATAATAAAGTAACTATGTGATAATAATAAAGTGAAACTAAACTAAATACATTAAAAAAAAGTAATAATATAACATATTAATTAAGTAATTAAGTAATTTTTTCAATATATTAGTAAAGTATAAACAAATTGTTAACTATATTAATCAAGTAATAATACATTAATAATTCTCTCTTTGTTTCTTGGGTTGAGCACTTGTGGTATAACCATGGGAAAACAAAAAATGTGGATATAGCCATAGGGGTATTTTAAATTGAGTGCGGAGTTGTCAATCCAAAGCAATTGAGTTTTTCAAAAGTATGAAATCATGGAAGAAAGAGATTTTTGGGTTTTTATATATGAATAAAAAATATATTGTATTTGTGAGAATATCATCTCTAATGTATCAGTGAGGTGGTTGAAGGCAATACTACAGGTTGAGGTGGGGTATAAGGAAATTGGTGAGAGTTATAGGGTTGTGGTAGCATCATCTCACTACATGAACGTAAAAGGTTCTTTGGTAGTTTTGTTGGAGGTGGAACATTTGGGTTTTGAGTATACAAAGAAGGATGGTGAGAATGAGGAGGTCATTGAGCAGGTAATGTGTGAAGCAGATGTTAACGTCGATAAGGTTAAAGGAAATAAACTTGATACCATATTAGAGGGTTTGGTAAAGAGGAATAAAATGAAATCTAGGTTTATAAATCTCAAATATATAGAGATGAAGTTGATAATGGGCCAGGATGTGGTTATGGAGTATGTGTAGAAGTATCAGGTCATGAATCCGGTGGAGAAATTTCATGTTAGATTGATTTTGAATTTGTTTATGAACATATGGATAAAAAAGGTTTGGAGATAGTACTTGGGTTATTCTCCTATCTTCCATTTGTTGGCTAGAGGATGGATTACCTTTGTTTTAAAGGACAAGGATACCATTATGAATAGAAACTTAGCTTGATAGCTTTTTTCTTCCAAGCTAGGTTGAGCCTAGGTCGGTGGCAGCCCCAATGTTGGATGCCCCATGGGACAGTTTTATTCCCCCACAAATGGATCCCACCCTCAACCCCTCCCCATGAGATTTGAACCAGTGACCTAATGGGGAATAAACCCACACAAACCAATTGATCTACACCTCATGGGTGAATATTAGAGATGTTTTGTTGGATGGAATAGACATTGAAGTGTGAAATAGGTCTTGAAGACAAGATATACTAAGTGAATATTTCATTTACGTGCTCTATATTGCATATGTATGGACAACTAAGGTGTAATTGTCCTAAAGAAATATATACCTCATGAGGAGGATATCTTTGAAGAGAGGATGTAGGCCAAGGTTTGAGAGGACCTTTTATTTGGGGTATCAAAGATCAATCACTTAGGATTTCAAGATTAAAAGGTAAGTCAACCTCTAAAGAGCCCACATCCATCATATGTATGGACAACTAAGGTGTACTTGTCCTAAAGAAAAATATACCTCATGAGGAGGATATCTTTGAAGAGGGGATGGAGGCCAAGGTTTGAGCGAACCTTTCATTTGGTGTGTCAAATATCAATCGGTTAGGCTTTCAATATTAAAAGGTAAGTCAACCTCTAAAGAGCCTACATCCATCATAGTTGAATTGTTTTTACAAGACATAGCTAGAGTTAAGGAGATCACTCCCACTTTGAAAAAGATATTTCTGAGAGAGGTAGATGAAGAGGCTATAGGAAGGGATGGTGTTTTACCTGAAGATAAATCTACTTCTATTAAGAATAAACCCATTACATTTATGGATGTGATTAGAAAAATGGGTTCCCACCTAAGAAAGAACAAATTCATGCAGGAGGCTCCACCCTTAATTGATATGGACTTAGAATATGAACATGAAGAGGAGACTAATGGATTGATAAATAGGGCAACACTAACTAGAATAAATGAATGGCCTAAGGATGGGATGGGATGAGATGAGCTTGCATACAACCCTAATAGGTAGGTTCCATGGGTTTTTATTTCTTGATGATAAATTCTTTGTTTCATCAAAATCTATGATTGATAGTGTCACATGTCTTGCATATGGAAGCCACCTACGCTACCCCACCCCACCCATATTGATTGGGCTTCAAAACTAACCCAAAATTGGTGTGATTCATTGATTATTATAGCCTACCTCAATTGAGTAAGGTGTATAACATTGTATCGATTGGCTTCTAGATTTGCCATGTATTTTCAAGTTCACATTCCAGATACCTCGGACTTGTATATGCGATTTGAAACTAGTTTCCTCTCGACAAATACAATAAACTACTTCAATATTGATCGATTTGAATACCTCACAAATATTGTAGATAAATTTAGGGATGGAAAAAATATCCCCTAAAAAAGGATTGTCGGAAGGAAGATGGATAAGGAACCAAAGTCTCAAGAGGTCATCCCCTCTCAATTCGGGGGTAGTGATCAATTGAAAGGAAAAAAAATATTCCAAAGAAGAAAGAAGTGGAAAGTATAGAGAACATTAGTACTACGTATTCATTGGATGATGATTTTGTTCTAGTAGTCGATAAAAATATCATCTTAGATTAGCTAGAAAGAAGAGATTAGATTTGGAGGAAGAAATCTTGTGTTAGGAAACAAAAATACGAGAGAAAAATAATATTTCAAATCATAGCAACAACACACATAAATCACACAAGATTTATCTTGGAAAACTTTCACGAGAAAAACAAGCCAACAATAGATCTATTATTTCCCTTGGCCAATCCCGACCAAGTCGCCAATAGATCTATTATTTCCCTTAGCCAAACCTAGCCAAGTCGACCAATCTCCTAACCCCGACCAAGTGAGCATTGACCGCTCAAATCTTGACCCATTACAATGGAGTATCACCAACCTTTTATAGGCTTTCATTACATGTAATCCATGGGCTCAATACCATGGGTCACCAGTACCATGTGCTAGAAACCACCACTTCTGACCTAACAACTTTGACTCTTTCACCAAGTAAATTTTATCCTAACATTCCTCCCTTTAAACTTGACTTGGGGTTTCCCATCACCAAATCCGAGCAAACCTCTCTCAAAGTTAGGGTATCTGGGAATCTTGCATGCTTCCTCCTATCACCTAGGTCTACATCTAGACTTTACTTGTGAAATTTCAAACCCAGGGTACACATGCCTAACACGGTCTTACAGTTGTATGCCCATTTACATTCAACTCCATCAATTTTTTTTTTTCATTGTTGTTATTCCGACACTTATGCCGCCATCCTCTCATCTACCCATTGCATCCTAACACTTATGCCACCATACTCTCACCTTGCCATTTATTTGACCTTCAATTGCTTCTTGCATTTTCTAATGGAATATTTATGGATATTAAAGTTTCAGTATTGTGTTAAATATATTCATATAATTATTAACACAAATTAAATTAGTAATTTCAATATTGTAGTTGTTGCAATAGGAGAAACATTGTCCTCAATTGACATTCAATTTTATCGAAATAAGATTTAAAATGTATCAATATATGTATATATTGTAATCTAAAATATTTTTTATATTTTTTAATATATATTATTGTCGCTCCCAACTTCACGTTTCCTGTAAATTTGAGGGAAACTTCTACTCGTTCCGGACACTCGTATCAATGTTCCCAACGTTACCATGTTTCGGAAACTCGTGCAACATATATATAAGAAGCGTGTTAGAGTTTTTTGTCAAGTTGGTGACTATGCTTATGATCAAGTCTCGCATGACTCAATCAAATCACAAGAAATTCACGGAGTTATAGTAAGTTTGACTATTTTCACTAAGTCTTTTAATGAATAGTTTGACTCGATTCATCTTTGGCCTAGCTGAGTTGAACTTAAGAGTACTCAAAAGACTCTATAGAGTCTTGTAACTATGAGTGGAATATCATAGATGACGTCCAAGTTTCTTTTAAAATGAGGCTCCTTGTTTAGTTTAAGCTGTATAAGGCTCTTTCAACTAAAAATGACCTCATCATATGGAAATTGCAAGGATTATGGGAATTCAAAAGATATTAGCCATGTTTTCTAAAAGTGCCCATTTCGCAAGGAACTTTGGACTTGGTTACAAGACCTTTTTACATATATGTTTATACCACAACATCACTAGCCATATGTCCTTTCAAATATTATGGGTATTTCCACAAATATAATATATCAAGAAAGAATGTGTTGTAAGTAATCAAGATACTCTCCACTTCCTCTCGAGAACAAAATGTGTTAGAATGTTTAAAAATTTAAAATTTTGTTAAAGAAGTGGTAGCTAAATTTTATAATTTCACAAATGGTTCATTTCAGTTTCAATAGTCGTTCAATGTTCATATCATCTAACTCCTTAAAGAAAATATAATATAGTGAAAAGCTATATGTAAGTGCTAAATCTCATGGACTTTCTCTACTTTTTTTCCAACAGAAAATTACTCATTATATTGATATATAATTGTGTTCAAAACATATCTTGACATAGACATGGCCAGTCATAATTCATGCCAAAAATAACTACCCTTGTCCTTGATGAACCTAGAATACACCAAAAAGAAATCCAGCACGCAGGCTACAGAGGAAGATTTTGCCCTAGAGAGAAAGTAATAATATTTTTCCAACCTCTTTCCACACTAAAAACACAAAAATGGTTTTTCTTTACATAAAAAATTGAACTCTGTAGAATCGAACGTACTATTCCAGATAGGGATAATTTATATCTTCGAGTCTGACCTAATATATATTAAGAAAAAATGCAAGGCCCTCTTTTCCTTCTACCCACTTGTTACATGTGATTTTTTCTTCTTGTTGTTGGATTGCCTTCTTTGATAGTAAGTCTTCCTCCCTATTTAATTCTTGGTATATATGAGAGAAGTTGATTTCTTTGAAATTTTTGATAAGGTCTCTGATTCTTTCCTTCCAGCAATCTAAAGAAAAGACTTGAAAATTTCCTTTATAATTTAACCAGACAATTACTATTCTTGAGTCTCCCAATACCTTCATGTCTATAATATCCAGTCGAGTTGCCAATGTCATATTTGCCCAGACCCCCAGTAACTGTGCCCTTGTATTTGTGCCCACTCCACAATTAAAGGTCCATTTATAAACATTTTGATCAAAGATCCTAATCACCCCCCCCCCCCACACACACACCAATCTGTTGGCCATTTGAGTGAGTTGCTCCATCAAACCATCCCATTGTAGCCCCATCTTGCAGTGGTGGTAAAATGTATCAGACATAAGGAACCTTATGAATAATTGATATTCTATTAAAATCTCCAGGGGACTTGAAAACTACATAACAGATAGAAGGAGACACATTCTCAAATAATACTTTATTACGTTCCAACCAAACATTCCAACATATTAAGGCATGCAATGTAGTGAAATCAGGCTTCTTCTCTAACCACTTTCCATAACATTTTGTTAAAGTGTTTCCTTCCCAATATTTCCTTATGTTTAAACCGCTTTGAGTTTTGTACCAAACCTGCTGAGTAAATATACAATTGATCAATAGATGATTAGCAGTCTCTAGTTCATTTTTACAGAGGTGAAAAATGCTAGGCTCTTCCCAACCTTTTGATTGTAAATTATCCCAAGTTAATTATCGAGTAGAGTAGGGTCTTGCACATGGTAATTGTCATTTAACTGACATATGACTAATTGGGAGTCCAGGTGAACCTCTAAATACCGAACACCATGTGAAATGGAATTGCGTAATAGTTCTATAACTATGCTATACTCAACCACATTATTTGTTGATGGCTCTAGAAAAACGCCACTTGAAGATACCAGTTGGCTCTCGAGTGAGTAAATGACCCAAGCGACGAAAGCCATGTTCCATGTATGAAAATTGACACCCTCTTCAAATCCTAGTTAAATTGAAGACTCCATTAACATCTTCCAACCAAGAGAAAACTTGATACGCAATCCAATGACACAAAGGAAAAGATATATATATACACTAATATACATTAGTATACATAAGTTCAGGCCCAAGCTTGAGGGCTCAAGCGTAATACCTTTTAAGGTTGAGCCCATTCCTGGGCTCATCCAACATATTCCATTCAAAATATTCCAATTCATAGGATCCTTTCTCTAAAACACGTCGCATGATATAAGGACCGTGCCACATGTGTTTGAACTAGCATTCCCCCAACGGTTCTTTGGCTTTGTCATACAGGAGAACCAAGTCACCCTCAACATACTGTCGAGGATAGACATACCTATCATATTGAACCTTAACACATCATTTATTCACTTCGATAGTCGTAGGGGCATCTAGACACTCTAGGTGCACAAGGTGTTCTTCAAGATCGGATGTGTCAAGTAGCAACTCAATTTCCAGTTTGAGAGAAGGGATTTCACATTCAATCAGAAGGATCAAATCCATGACATGTACTAAATGAAAAGGAGAAACATCGGTGGAAGTCTTTATCGAGGTTCGATATTCCTAAAGCGCAACGTAAATAATTAGATGCCAGTCAAATTTACTATGGCTGATAGTTTTTTGCAAGATGGTCTTGAGATATTCATTCACTGCCTCTACTTGTCCATTTTCCTGGGGATAATAAGGGGAAGAATGATTTTTCTTAAACCCCAGTTTTGATGCTAACTCCTTCATCATTTAATTTTGAAAGTGACTGCCATGATCAGTTACAATCTCCTTTGGGATTTTGAACCGATCTATAATTTGGTTGAATACGAAGAATGTTTACGTCTTACCATCGGACTTAACAGTAGGAATGGAATCTTCCCATTTAGTGAAGTAATCCATGACCACAATAATATGTTGATTACCCTAGCCGAAGCTGGATTACAATCCATAAAATATACCCCCCACTAGGTGAAGGGACTGCCGGTGATGACTGGGTAAAGAGGGGTTGGATGCGAGCACATTTTTGTCACTTGGCAAGGGTGAAAATTCTTGACCGCTTCAAAACAATCTTTAAAAATTGAAGGACAAAAATAATTGACTCGCAAATTGTTTTGGGTTTTCACAAGCCCATATAGATGACCACCAAAATCCCCAATGTGATAGTCATTGAGGACCGACTTAGCTTCCTTCTGAGTCAAGAAATGAAACAAAATCTTATCTACTCCTCGACGATACAAGTTTCGTCGATGATAAGGTAGTTTTTAGCTTGATTACATATATGTCGTCGGTTGTCTCTCGACTGAAGCTGGGATAGCTTCAAGTTTTGAAGATAAATTATAATGTCTCCATACCAGGGGTTCGAAAATGAGCTAAGGAAGATATGTTCACCCGCGAACGAATCGTCATGGATAATTTCCTCATTTAGTCAAGGGAAGTCTGATATCAACTCAGAAAAAACTAGCGATTTCTTAGATTTCGTCGAAGCAAAATCGAGATCAAATTCTTGAAAAATAAAAATCCACTTGTTATATTTTCCCCCTAAGATACGCCTGGTAAGGACGTATTGAAATGGATTGATATCTACAACTATGGTAGTTTTTCAAATTAATATATAATTCCATAATATTTGAACTACATGTACGGAAGCCAAGGCTAGTTTTTCTACGTGAGAGTATTTAAGTTCAGGACGGACTAAATTTTGACTGAGATAGTCGACAATGTTCTCATGGAGCTCATCATCCTCTTGAACCAAAACCATACCAACCGTTCCTTTGTACGTGACAATATAAATAAAATAGTCTTTACTATAGTTTGGAAGCTTCAGCAGAGGCGTTGATACCAAGGCTTTCTTAAGAGCATCGAAGGATTCCTAGGATCGCTCATTCCATATAAACGAAGTATCCTTCTTCAAATGACACATGAAACCCTTAGTTAAATTGGCATAGTTCACTATGAACCAACACAAGAAGTTAGTTTTCCCCTGTAAACCCTGAAGTTGTCGAATGTTGTGTGGGGAAGGCAATCGAAGTATTGCCTCAACCTTCATAGGATCCACCATGATCCTATGCTCAAAGACTAATAATCCTAAGAGATGGCCATACCTAATGTTGAATATGCACTTGTGAGGGTTCAAACGGATGTGATAGTAACGACATCTCTCAAATACTAATCGAAGGTGGGTGGAGTGATCTACTCTCTTGCGAGAGTGAGAAACGAGATCGTCAAGGTAAGCTTCGACAATATGCTTGAGATCATTAAAATAAAAGGTCATGGAACGTTGGAAGGTTGCTTTGACATTTTTAAGGCCGAAAGGAATTTTTCGGTATGCAAAAGTACCCCAAGGACAAATAAACGACATCCTATGTTGATCCTTGGGTTTGATTTGAATTTGATTATATCGTGAAAATTCGTCCATAAAATAAAAAAAATCGCTTCCCGCGCACTCATCAAGAATATGGTCAATGAAAGGAGACGTGAAGTTATCTTTAGGAAAATCCTTGTTCACATCTCCAAAATCCATACATAAGAGGATGGTTCCTTGTTTCTTATTCATGGGAACGGGGTTGGACACCCATTTGGTCAAGGGAACTGGGTAGATCAAACAAACAATAAGTAGCTTCTCTACCTTTGCCTTAATAGCATGGGTATTCCTAGGATTAACAGATCTAAGATGTTGTTGAACAGGTCTAGCATCTAGATAAATCTTGATCTCATGTTCGAAAATGTTGGGGTCAATCCCTGACATCTCTTCATATGACCAAGAAAATACGTCATGAAATTATTTGAAGAGATCTGTGTAGATTGTTGGTTAGTTTGCATAGGTTGTTGCATAGGTTTTGTCATTAATGTCAAACTTTTCACTGAGAGTTCCTTCGGAATTTGGGAATTTGGAAATTGAAAGTTGAGAGACTCGGGAATTCGAAGATTACAAGTTGAGAGAACGGAGGAATGCTTCTCAATATGCCAAAACGTGAATTCGCGATTCAATCCAGACCGTTGGATCATGGAGGGTCAAGGACCGTTGATCCAAATATAAGTAGAAATCGGATATCAGGAAACAAAGAAAGGAGAAGCTCCAACCTTTGACATCGCGATATGCGAAATCGTGAAAATCAAAGTCCCAAAAGGTTGTGAGCCGTCAATCGGAGCGCAAAGTTCCAATGAGATCAGGATCGTCTAATCATGAAATACCGAAAGGGACAAACGTCACATGATCTACGGTTTCGAGATTTTTTGATGGAGTTCATGAATACATGATGGCCAAAGTACCAAAACCCCGACAACCATCCATCTCAATGAATGATTAAGTCATGTTCGTTGGATTAATCATTGGAGGGGTAATATAAGAGTCATATATGACCATTGATATATCCTTGAGAAGTTAACGAGAACCGTTCGATCTATATCCACCAGATCAATTTTGAATCCATCAGATCATTTTGAGGATCGCGATTTGGAGTGTCGAAACACTACATCAGTGAAACACCGAAATGTGAAATGTCGAAATACCGAAATTCAGAGTACACATGGAAAGAGGTCAGTGTTTCACTGACTGGAAAGTCAAGAGAGGAGTGCTATATCTTATGAAATCATGATAAGATGAGGACTATTGGATGCGAAGGACACGTGGCTAGAGATTATCATTTCATTGACTGACAGTCAAAGGAAGCAAATTCCCCAACCTTCTAACTCCCGAAGTGAGAAATGAGAAAACACCTTTTTGGCTTAGGCTGTGGTTACTATTGGTGGTCATATGAGAGGGAGGATCTAGCACGAAGTTAAGCCCCATTTCAGGGATCGCAACATGAAGAGGCGATATGTATTCACCTTAGGATTGTCGATATGCGAATCACGAAAGCGCCTTTTTGATTAAGCCTGTGGTCATAGCCAATGGGCATATGGTTTAGCACAAATGTCTTGCCGAAGTTCTCAAGGCTTGTTTCTGTTAAAAATTCAAAACTCAATGTATGCTCATTGAACGACACTGATTAAATGATTAAACAAATCGAACAATTGTTTTTCTTCTTGATGCCTTAGCCAATAATAATTTATGTAAGGTAGTTGTTCAGTTATTGTAACTAATTCTTCGAATCATGAGGATTCTAATGTACACTCTGATTTTCAAAGAAATTGTGGAAGAGATTGTGGGTTACGAGTGGGGAATAATGGTGGAGCCGAAGCTCTGAAACAGTGAGAAGAAATGATGAAAACAAAGCAAAGATTAAGGAGAGAATATATATGCGGAGATTGATAAATTTATGAGATTTGGTCAAGGATGGATTCTGATATGAATATATAAACAGAGAGGACTTAAATGTCTAATATTTGACAGAGAAGATAAAGAGTTGGTTAGCTGGTTCTTAGTGACAGAGAAGGATTCCAGGGTGGTAGGGAGGAGCAAGGGGAGACTATAAAAGTCTCCTGTACAAGTTGGTGCTTGTACATTTGGGAGTCGTAGCTTCCATTCAGTAGGTGCTGAAGAAACATAGGTAGCAGCCTCATCTAGGTTGTAGCTCAGATAAAATAAGAATGTAAAGAGGAGTTGGAGCTTGTCTTTCATTCATAAGAAGAAGAGGTTTTTCCCTTTTGGGTTTCCTCATGAAAAATCACTGTGTCACTGTTTCATTTATGTGATTGTATATTTATTG
>ML788723.1:507306-521706 GCA_009831015.1 Picea engelmannii
TTGAAACAAAAACCAGTAATCATGAGGATTCAGAAGAAGACATGGAAGAAGCTAACTTTGTCAAAAATCTAAAAAGAGGTACTGGAAAGTACAAAGGTAAACTTCCTCTCAAGTGCTTTGATTGTGGTAGAATAGGGCATTTTTATTCTAAGTGTCCTTTCAATAAACATTCTGATGGAGAAGAAGAAAGCAATATCAAAAACAAAAAAATATAAGAAAATGTATAAGAATCCATTTCAAAGAAATTCTTATAAAAAGAAAAGTCTATTCATCAAAAATAATAGTGAGTCCTCAGATATAGATGAAAGTTATGAAATCTCGGATATAAGACTTTTTATGGCTATGGAAAATCAGAATGATAAACTTATTGAAGAAGAAGAAGGTGAAGTTGACCTGGAAGCTGAACTTGTAAGTGCCTTGTTTGAACTAAAGAAAGTAAGAAGAGAATGTAAACAATTCAAAAGAGAAATTGAGAATCTAGAATTTGAATTAAAGAAATTAAATGGTTTAATTGAGAGCACTGAAATCATGTTAGTTGACTTAAAGCTTAAAATAGAAGAGGCTAGAGTGACTGAAGAAGCTCTAACTAAAATTCTTTCAGAAAATGATAAGGAAAATGAAGGTTTAAAATTTGAAGTAATCTCATTAAGACAGAAAGTACAAGAAAATAACATGAATCATAGTTCTCAAATGTTGGATCGAATTATTTGTATTCAAAGATCAACATATGATAAGACTGGAATTGGTTATAAATCTGCAGTAACTAATGGATGTTCTAGTTCAAGTGTTGAGAAAGCAGGAACAGAGGATAATCATAAGAAAATTACTAGCAAGAAGATTGAATCAGAAAGGCAAGAAGAGAATAAGGCTTCAATAGTGCATAGAAGAATTTATGGCAGACATCAAAACAGGTTTGAAGGCTATTGTTTATTTTGTTATAAGTATGGACATAAGGCTTCATTTTGTAATAGTTTCTCAAGAAAGATAAATTCACATAATAGTCATGAAAGGTCTAATTTTGAATATGGAAGAAGACATAGTAAAACAAGTCAAAGTAATATAAACTATTCTTACAACAGATTTGACACTTTAAGATATGAGACCGAATGTTATAAGTGTAACAAATTTAGGCATATGTCAAGAAATTGTCCTATGAATTTTCAGAAATTTAATGAACCTATTTACACAGATCTGAAAACCAAATATTGGAAAAAGAAAAGTGAAAATCTAAACACTGAAAAATGCATCATAGCTCTACAAGCAGATCATAAAGTTAAGTGGTGTGTGGACAGTGAATGCTCAAAACATATGATAGGCATAAAACAAATATTTGATTCTTTATATGAAATAAAAGAAGGTTCAGTCACATTTGGTAATGATCAATCAACTCGAATAGTTGGAAGAGGCATTGTTTGTTTGAACAAAGACATAATGGCTGAAAATGTTTTACTGGTTGAAAATATGGAACATAACTTGTGGAGTGTAATTCAAACATGTGATAAAGGGAATCTTATGATATTTGATTCTAAACAATGTCAAATCAGGGATGTTAAAACAAATCAGTTAGTTGGAACATCTACAAGGACATCAAATAACGTATACATTTTAGATGAGAAGGATGAAAATTGTTATCTTGGACACGAAGATGAAAGCCGGTTGTGGCATAAAAGACTTGGGCATATTAACTTTGACAATCTGATTCAGTTAAATAAAAAGGAGGCAATAAGGAACTTACCTGTCATAAAGAATCTTTCCAACTCTATTTGTAAACAATGTCAACATGGTAAACAAACTAGAGTCAAGTTTAAAACAAAGGAATATTCTACAACAAAACCTTTGGAAATAATACATGCTGATGTATGTGGACCTATGAGGACAACAGATCTAAATGGTGAAAGATACTTTCTGTTATTTGTGGATGATTTTACTTGAATGACTTGGTTGTTTTTATTGAAAAAGAAGTCTAAAAATTTTAGTTGCTTTCAAGTTTTCAAAGAATTGACTGAAAATGAAATTGATATGAAGATTAAGTGCTTAAGGTCAGACAATGGAGGAGAGTTTGTGTCAAAAGAATTTAACAATTACTGTGTTGAAAATGGAATTAAAAGGAATTTCTTTGTTACAGAAACACCTCATCAAAATGGTGTTGTTGAAAGAAAAAACAGAACTGTTATGGAAATGGCAAGAACAATGTTAAATGAGTCCAAATTGAATGACATGTTTTGGCCTCAAGCTGTTCATACCGATGTACACATCTTGAATAGAAGTTTTCTAAGAAATAATACTGATAAGACACCCTATCAATTATGGAAAGGAAGACCAGCAAACATAAAACATTTTAGAATTTTTGGGAGTAAATGTTACATCAAAAGAATTAACAAAGATCTGGGAAAATTAGACTCTAGAACTGATGAAGGCCTATTAGTTGGATATTCAAGTTCAAGAAAGGATTATAAATGCTATAATTTCAGATTAAGAAAGATTGTTGAATCTATAGATGTAAGGTTTGATGAGTCCTCATTTTTGAAATCAAAATCTAAACAAAAGGATCAACATGAAATATATGACAAACATAAGATGGATGAAGAAGTAAGTGAAACAGAAGAAACTAAGGCTGCTGACAGTGAACAATTAAATCCTACTTTGATACAGGGTACAACTCCATCCAAAAGCATGACTCCATCAAACACTCCAAGCAAGAGAATACATAAAAACCACCTTGAAGAACAGATAATTGGTGACTTAAATGCAGGTGTTGGAACAAGAAGCACAAGGCAAGAATCCACCTCAACTCATGAACATGTATCTTTACTTCCTCTGATTGAACCCAAAATTATTGAAGAAGCAATTAAAGATGAATATTGGATGAAACCAATGAATGAAGAACTTATTCAAATAGAAAAGAATAAGACATGGGAATTGGTTCCTAGACCTTTGAATAAGAATGTCATAGGGGCTAAATGGGTTTTCAGAAATAAGATGGATGAATCAGGTAAAATAATCAGAAATAAGGATAGATTGGTTTGTAAAGGGTATGCACATGTAGAAGGAATAGATTATGAAGAAACTTTTGCTCCTGTTGCAAGAATGGAATCCATTAGATTGATTCTAGCTTATACTAATTCTAAACACATTAAAGTTTATCAAATGGATGTAATGGCTGCATTTTTGAATGATGATTTAGAGGAAGAAGTATATATGGAAAAACCAGATGGTTTTCAGGTACAAGACGCAGAACAATATGTTTACAGGTTGAAAAAGGCATTGTATGGGATGAAGCAAGCACCAAGGGCTTGGTATTCTAGACTTGACAATTACTTGAGGCAACAAGGATTCAGGAAAGGTAACACTGATAGTAATCTATATATTAAAGAAGAAAATGATAGCCTGATCATTGTTGAGATATATGTAGATGATATCATTTTTGGTAGTGATGACAATAGGCTCAGTAAACAGTTTGTTGAACGTATGCAGAAAGAGTTTGAGATGTCCATACTAGGAGAAATGAATTTTTTCTTAGGCTTTCAAATTACTCAATCTGATAAAGGTATTTCCATTTCTCAAACCAAGTATATCAATGAAATGCTTAAGAAATTTCAGATGGAAGATTATAAACCAGTTGGCACTCCCATGGTTACTGGCTATAAATTAAGTAAGTTTGATGATACTAAAGATGTTGATCAGATAGTATACAAATCACTATGTCACTGTTTCATTTATGTGATTGTATATTTATTGGTTAAATGTATTATTGCAAGTTAAATGTTAAAGGCATGATTTATTGATTAATAAGTAATCTTCTTATAAAATGAAAGAAATTTTATACAAATGATTCACCCCCCCCTCTCAATTGAATTATCATGTTCAACATAGATCTGATTTTCTCCACGCGAACAATCTGCATCGATATATACGTTCTCAATTTTGTCAGGAATTCGAGAGATGCCGATTGTGATGGTGGGATAAATATTCGCCATGTTTCCTTTGGCATAAATACCATGTGTATCTAGTGGAACCACAACATGATCGACCATATCACTCAAGGTAGATCTAAAGTCATCCCGTTCAATACTAACAACCTCTGGGAGGAAATAAGAGCGATGATGCATATACTCCCAAGGCCTATCGGGACCATACATGGCCTCTAAGATGGATTCATCTAAAGGTAAAGGATCTTTGAGGAAATTATGCAAACAAGACGATTGGGTGGCCCATACGGGTTGTAGAATGGGATCCTCCTCGTCTATTTGTGACAAGAAAGGATCTTAGTTAGCAGTAGCATTAAGAATATCCTGATACGCAACCACTGCCACTGAAACTGGAATTTTCATCCCAATGTGTGACTGACCTTTGCACAACATAGTCGAGGAAGGCAGGGTCCAAGGGTCGTTGAAGTACAAAGTGCGGAAAGTAACGAACCTCATTGACGACGAAGATTCGTTGGAAATGACATGAATGTGATGGATTGGTGCCACGAGATCAAAGATACCCATGAGAGAGGAATACATTCCAACACCAACATCCTCGGTTTCCTGTCGAGAATTGTTTATCACTGGGATTGAAGGTACAAATGATACATTAGGACTAACATGCACAAAGAATAATTGATCAATCATCACTATTTTCCCTTCTTAGGGAAAACATAAAGTGCGGAAAACAGACGACACGATTACGGTCATTGCATAAGTCCAATTACACCATAGTAGTAAATTATAGTCAAGCGGCACATCTACCACCTCGACATCAACCTCCATTGTCTTTCCACCTAACTCGATCGAAAAATCGAAAATAATTCTATGGGGTCAAAATGAATGTCCATCAAATGCAGTCAACATAGTCATAGATTGGGATAGAGTCAGAGAGTCGATAACTTTCCAACAGGTTAGGGACATCACACACGTTGTATCACCTTCATCAATTACAGTGCGTTTGATGGTAATTTCATGTACTCCACATGGATTTAAAAGGCTACGTGGTAAGGTACAAGCGAGGCTTAACATCTGTGATGTCAAACTTAATAACCTTTACGCCACATGGTTCTAGAGCTCCTAAAGCAGAGAACAAGGAGATCCTCTGTGAAGGACACATCTAGAGCACCTCCAAAGCCGACATTGCATAAGGGGTTTGACCCTGATCTTCGATAATTGAATAGTTCTGGGAAGTTGTGGCATTAGGATTGTGGGCAAAATATTTTAGTACTCCTTTTTTATTTTTTGATCTACAAGGGTGTTTTCAGAGGAGGGGGAGATTCTGGACCTGTAATAGTCAGTGAAGAACCGTAATCACGAGATCAAGTGGCTACATCAATCTGAGACTTGACCATATTAACACATAGATGGCCACCTTCATGTGTTGAGGGGTTTTGACTCCCACTTGACGCATTTTTGGTATTGGAGGACCCCAAAGCCATGTGTTGATTGTGTGGAAACAGATTGGTTAGTACATCGGGCGCGGTTGTGAGAAGATCCTCGAGGCTTCCTCGATTTTGGGTCATATGTGGGTAAAGTGATCATATTTACAAAGTTTACAAGGAAAATTCACCTTCCGTTTTTCTTTCTTTCCCTCACCAACATTATTATTCGATATATCATTGTTAGTGTCATCCTTGGATTTGTTATTATTTTTCCCACCCTTATGATTATTACCTCGTCCTTTCCTTCTATTCCCTCTTGTTTGTTGGTTACCATTTGGGTTGGCCGACGACTATATAGAATGCACATCCACCGACTGAGTGGGAGTGGAGGATGAAGTCGAAGCTTGTCCCGCTACAGGCTGGCTTAGAGACAAATCCTTCATTTGGTTTTTCACCAAGTATGTCTACTTAGTATTTGCAGAGCCTATGATTCCATCGACATGAGGCCCAAGATTTTGTCTAGGGTCATAATTCGATCGCGACCAGGAAAAATTTCATACAACATCCCAGACTGAGAATATATGAGGTCCAGTTGTTGGGATTTGAAAATAGCTTATTCCTTAGATGTTACTCTAAATGTAGAAACATCCTTCCAAATATAAGGCAATAAGGACTTAAGGAACCACTCCAATAGAAACTCTTGAGGAATGTAGGCTTTAATCAACCTCTTCTGTCTATGCCACTCTTGGATATGGTCCAAGATATGCATGGCCTTATCTTTTCGAAAATCCAAAAAAAATTCTATGTCGGCATCATAATGAACCGACAATTGGAAGTGGTTGAGAAAGACTAAAATCATCTAATTTTATTTTTTTTATGTTCCCCCTGGTATCTCAATTTACCATTTCGAAAACTCCTGTGAGGGTGCGTGTAAATAGTCTCAAACGAATAGAATCGTCATTAAGGGAATTGGATGAGAACCAAAGATGAAAAGTTGTAACGTGATCACATGGATCCTCTCCAGTATTTCCTTCCAATTTTGGAATGTTCGAAAGAAGCTTAGTGGGGAAGGGGGGCCATGATGGGTCATGACACACCAGGTCATTCATTAATCTCAACAGATCTGGTAGATTAAGCGTGCACAGAAAAGGGAGTTGAGGTTGTGGCTTCTGAGCCAATGATCCCAGGAAAGATTGGTGTTGAGGGATTGCAAGCCATCCATGGTTCTGGTATATACCATGGCCCTGTCCGGTAGGGTAATATCCTCCTCCAAACTGATTCATAAGAGGTTGTATGGGCACCATACCTGCAGACGCAGTATAATGAGGGTTATAAAAAATTCCCCCAGTTGGAGGAGCTCTGGGCTGGGGGTTTCACATAATGTGAAACTAACTTCCTCTTGGTGGAACCTTGGAGAAGAGAGAGGTATATTTCATAAAAAATGTTTTTTTTGGAATCGACATGGAGGGAGGAGGGGGAAAGGATGGAATATGAGAAGTAACATGTCCGCCCAATTGAGTACTCCATCCAGGAGCGTTGAGACTAGGATTAGACCCGGAAGAAAAAGGAGGTTGGCCTCCAACCGCAGGATTCGTTTGGGGAATATGATCTCCACCAAATGAGAGAGGAGCATGCAGAGGAACCATGCCCCCAGGTCCAAAACTAGGATTTGTGTTAGTTGCTGGAATAGAGGATGAAATTTGTGATGTCATATTGGGCATACCAAAAGAAAAAGGATTAGAGATCGAAAGTATGGATTGAGAATTGTATCCTGGTGTACCAAAAAGAGACCCAAAAGGGTTCATTTCTATGGGTCAAGTAGAAACCACACGCTGGGTAGTAGTAGGGACGGGAACCTCCGACAATCCAACCATCGCGGTTGAAGAAGTCGAAGGAATCCAACTAATCACAGAAGGTATATGAGTCAAAGGACTCCCTGTGTCGTTTGGATTTGACTCAGTACTCATAACTGGATAATCACAATTCTGGGAGGTGGAGATATATCTACCACATTTATTAACTTTATGCCTTTTAGAAGGAAACTTCGATAAAGACTCAAAATGCGGTGGTAACTTCAACAAATGGAAAGACCCGTGAGAAGGTTGGTCTTTATCCATCATGGCTCAAGACTTGATATGTGAAACCAAATCCTAGGGCCAACTAACAATCAAAGAGCACACCAAAATAAAGAAAAAATACCAAATACACACAAACATGATATAGTAGCTTAAAAGGGGCCTCCCTCACTAGAGTAGGTATGGCTCACCCAATAGAGTCATGTGACTCCCTTCAAAATATTGGAGGTATCAAAATCAGTTATAAGGGACCTCGTGGGCTTAACAATGCAGTCAGTCAAATCCCCCTGGAGAGGTAATCCTCCATAAAGGTTGTGTTTTTTTTTACCCTTATCTGACTCAAGGTACCTGCAAAATAAACCCTACAAGTAACCTATGTGGCTACCTATGTCAAGAAACTAGAGCCACCACAATATAACCAATGAGTAGGCGAACAGTCATAAGTCTGGTCCATCGTATGGGTAGGGTAACAACGCCCGAAATCTTGAAATCACCACCTCTCACAGAGGTAAAGGTACTAGAAAGACCCCCAAATATGAATAGAACCACATACATATATCTAAAGCTAAGAAGGTATTAGAGGGATATCTCTGCAACCAACTTTGTGCGACCTCGTGCTTAACTCCAGTGTGAGTGGAGCCTCCTAACGTCACTATTTACACAATGGATTTCACCACTACCCAGTCAGACACATATGTTAAGTTTAATAGCCTTGGACAAGTTTACTCTCAAAATCCTATTCCAAGGCCCTACGTCTTATACTTGTTTGTGTACCCTGGAAACAAAATCATTTCTAATCAATTTTAGTTCATCAATGTTACTTTTAATTGCTTTTTTTTACTCAAGAGGTGTGGTCATGAAACTATTGGTATTACGGCTCAACATATAAGAGAAGCGAATATAAAAACACTGCTAAGTCATAATATTGAATTCTCAAGAGATGGTAAGCTTCTAAATGCAACTTTGAATTCAATTTCTACAATCTCAATGAAATGCAATCTTTCCACATGTGTCAAAATCAATACTAATTAATCAAAAGAGCCAATGCCATAATGCAAAATGGGCATTTTGTTTTTGTATTTTTGATATAAAGAAAAGAAAATGCAAGGACTGAATAACAACTTCACATATAGACCCTACTACAAGAAAAAGAGACAATCCAAGTGGGATACCAAGAAGCAAACACTCAAACCAATGTGCAAGAACAACCAATGAAAAAAATGATAAGAAATAATATCGCCCGAAAATTGAACAATAAGAAGGTTTCCTATCACTCTGTAAGCACTTTACAATTAGGACAGAGACCCAAGAAGACTTAGCAACCAACCAAACTTACCCAACCAACACCAAACTCAGCTAGTAAGCCTAAAGAGATAATGTACGTGACTGTTTGAGAAAAACCCGTGTATGTACGCGCCCTACAGAAGGACAACTCGCATATGTACGCATATGTAAAGGGAAAAATCACGTATATATAGTAAAACACAGCCAGGGAAAGGATTAAGCCAAGAAAATTAGATGCAAATTAAAAATCGGCTATCAAGAAATCAAGCGATAAGGAAACTCAACCTAACAGAGAGCAAGTCAAGGAGAAAAAGACTCTAAACCCCAAAACATAAGATCATTCCCTAGTATGGTCGCCAATTATGTTACGAGGAAAATCTCTCTATGGAATGGGGTAAACCACAACAAAGGGAATTCCATGCATAAATCAACTCTAATATCAAGTATGCTATATAAATGAAATGCTAACAAGATAAGGTCAAGATCGTACCTCATCCGGAAGTTTGAGGAAGACCATCGTTGATCGCGCAACTCAAAGATTTATACCCGCAACTTGTCCTCAACAACCAATATGCACAAGTATATGGTGAGAATATTTAATGTTAACATATATATTAGCATAATCCATTAACATACATGAAAAATACGCCCATGGAATAATAAATAAAATATTTGCAAGATATCAATTAGACGAGAAAAGAGTATTTCTATTAAAATAATCAACATGAGTATATAGGTGACAAACTTTTGTAATGACACATCTTGGAACCAAGAAACTAAGTCCCTCCAGCTGGGCCTCCACCAAAGGAAAGCTCATATAAAGGAGACAATAAAGTTCTCCATCACAAAGAAGGAAGAGCTTAGGGGTTGAACAATGAGTTCACACTTTCAAGGATAAACGGATGCAGACTCAATATAAAGTGAAATTTCTCCAGAGTATCTTTGCTCTCAAAAGTTGAATTCTCTCCTCCTTCAAGGCTTGGATATGGATCAATTTATAGCATTCAAATGGAACTGAAGGGCCGAGTCTGAGCGTTTCCAGTATATGGAAGGTCAAGTATCATGGATCTCGTGACATGACATGGAAAACTGACATAATTTTTAATTTTGAGCGCCAAATCTAATGTACACAGGCTGTAGTGGAGAAACCTGCATATACGCTTGTTGTCTAACTAATAGTGCGCATATATGTGGAAAAATGTGTTTTTTTGGATCTGGAAGGTAAAAACGCGGACTTGAAGTCTGCATAGGGAAATGGAAAGGCCATCCAATCAAGTTGCATGGGGTGAGGAAAAATTAACTATAACAATGAGATTCACTATGGTTAACCATCGTTGATTGTGGTTAACCATGTTTGACAGTTGATGTCCACAGATGAGCATGGCTGACAATGACTATTGATGGCATTCACCATGTTTGACCTTAAGTATGATTGTGGTTGATCGTTATGTCAACTATGGTTGACTATTGTTGACCATGATCAAGAGTATGGTTTAACATAGTTGACCTTGCCCATGGTTGACTATGGTTTTCCATGATTGAGTATGGTTAGCCACGGTTGTGCTTGACATGGACCAAAGTGTAGTATGGTTGTTCATGGTTGACCTTCACAAGGGTTGATTATGGTTGACCATGAAAATGGTTCACCAAGGTTGACTATGGGTGAGCATGCCCATGGTCAACCTTCGTAGACCATGTGGAGATGGTTATGCTAGACCATGTTGATTATGTTTAACCATGGTTTACTATGGCACTATCGCATTGCAAAGTTGATCAATTTTTGTTCGATAGATTGCGACATTAGGTTTTGTTCGTCAGATGACATCATAAGGTTATGGTCATCACATTGTGATGTAGGGTTTTTGTTTGTCATAATATGGCATTGGAATAGGTTTGTCACATTCTAACGGTGGGCTATATTAGTCACATTGTGATGTTGGGACATGGTTATCTCATTGCAATGTTGGACTATGTTTGTCACATTGGGACATTGGGTTGCGTACATTAGATTGCCACATATGGAAATGTTTCTCACATTATGACGTTACTATGTTTGTTAGAATGTGACGTGATTGCGCTCATGACATTGCAACAATATGAATATTTTCATTACATTGCAATGTTGGGAAATGGTCATATCATTGCAATGTTAGGCTATGTTTGTCACATTGTGACATTGAGTTGTGTACATCACATTGCAACAATGGGTTATATTCATCACATTGTGAGATGTGAACATGTTTCTCACATTATGACATTAGGATATTTGTGTCACATTGTGGTGATGACGATATTTTCATTACATTGTGACGACGAGGCTATGTTCTTCACACTATGACAATATGATTATGTTCGTCACATTGGAACGACGGGGCTATGATCATCGCATTGCAACGATAGGTATATGTTAGTCACATTGCGATGTTACTATGTTTGTCAGAATGTAATGCTACTATGTTAATCACATTGTGATGTTGGGAAATGGTCATCTTCCAATGTTGGGCTATGTTTGTCACATTGCAACAATGGTTTTGTTCATCACATTGCGGCAATGGGTTATATTTGTAACATAACGACATTTGGAAATATTTCTCACATTATGATGTTGGGATATTTGTATCACATTGTAATGATGATGCTATTTTCATCACATTGTGACGACGAGGCTATGATCGTCACACTCTGACAATATGGCTACGATCGTCACACTCCGACAATATGGCTATGTACGTCACATTGCGATGACGGGGATATGTTCATCACATTGTGATGACAATTTAATTTTCATCACATTGCGATGTGACTATGTTTGTGAGATTGTGACACTACTATGTTCGTCACATTGCAACATTATTATGTTCCTCATGTTGCAACGTTCAATTTTGTTCGTTAGATTGGAACATCCGATTATGTTTGTCACATGACAAGGTTGGTTTATGTTTGACATATTACAAAAGGGAAGTTTTGGCCAATATTTTTAAAAAAATCTAACAAAGTCTTTCCTTTGTCACAAAAATACGAACTTTGAACTGATGTGATGTATTACATAGAAGGAAAATTAAAATCATACTTCTTCTAAGGACATTGATAGAAAATCTTCTTTAACTTTACAAATGATGATGTTACTTCTAAAGACATTGATATCAAATCATCTTGAACTTTGTAGATGATGAATTATACTTCAAAATTGATGATGATTTATTATTGTTACAAGGACATTTAAGTACACCACACATGGATCATAGAGTGTACACCCTGTTTGGTTATTCATTAGAGTGCGATGATAAGGGTATTTTTGTCACATTACAATGATGGGGCTATGTTCATCATAGGACATTTGCCTCACATTGCAATGAAAGGATAATTTCGTCACATTGTGATGCCAAGGCTATGTTCATCACATTGCAATGACAAGGCTATCTTCGTCACATTGCGACAACAAGGCAATGTGTGTCACATTGTGACAATAAGGCTATGTTTGTCACATTGTGACAACATGATATTTGCATCACATTCTGACGAAATGATATTTTTGTCACATTGCGACGACAAGTCTATGTTCATGACATTCCAACAACAAGGATATGTTCATCATAGTGCAATGATAAGGGTATGTTCGTCACATTGTGACAATGAGGTTATGTTCATCACATGATATTTACGTCACATTGCGACAAAAGGATATGCATCACATTTCGATGATGAGGCTATGTTCATAACAGGATATTTGCATCACATTGTGATGAATTGATATTTCTGTCACATTTCGAAAATGAGGCTATGTTCATCACATTGCAAGGACAAGGCTATGTTTGTTACAGTGTGACGATAAGGGTATTTTCATCACATTGTGACGATGGGGCTATGTTCATCGAAGGATATTTGTATCACATTGTGACAAAAGGATATTTTTGTCACATTGCGACGACAAGGCTATGTTCATCATATTGCAATGACAAGGCTATTTTCGTCACAATGTGATGACAAGGACGTGTTTGTCACAATGCGACAATAAATTAAGACCCTAATACTGAAAAGTATAAATTTTACTAAAATAAATTTCATTAGATTAAAACCCCTATAAAGAATGAAAACTTAAAATCTAGTTTATTACTATTATTCCATTATTATGACTAAAATTAATTTATTATTATTTAAATTATTATATTATTATTATAAAAAAATCCTAATACAAATAACCCTAACTCTAATAACAATTAACAATAATTATTATTGTCACTTCCTTTTGTTGTGAATTGTAAATTACAAAATGACCATGGAAATCACACACAAACTTGTATTTCTTTCAAGATTTACAAATTACAAAATGACCATGGAAATCAAAGACAAACTTGTATTTCTCTCAAGATCACAAAATAGGGAGATGCCTACAAGGATTTTCAATTCCCAAAAGCTCTCAAGTTGGACAGATCAATAAACTAAAGCAATGATAAAATGTGAGTCCAGTTATCCATTTGCAAATGCAATTTCATGAAATGAGATCGTTTCATTGAAACATGTTGATTGCATAGCAATTTTCGATGAGCTAAGGGAAACTATAGATGTGTAGTCTTTCATGAAAATAATTTAATGTAGAACATAAATTTAGATGGAAGAAAAACACAAGATCTTTTAAAACTTGATTATTAAATTTATTATATCAAATTTATAAAAAAGAACATCATATTTAAACTAATTATAAAATATACAGTTTGTTGTGAAAACACTAAAAAAATGTGGTCTTCTCTTACCATATTAAAATTCGAATATTTAACCACTTCTCATTATAGTCAATGTCGAGTTTAATTAATTAAAAGATAACCACTTCTCAATGCACTCAATGTGAAGCTTAATTAATTAAACACAAAACCAAACTCAATTAATTAAAGACAAAACCAAAATATGATAGTGATCAATGCACAAAGTCTTGTTCTAATCACTTAGAATGGACAATATTAATGTAGATATCCATCAACAAAGATATCTTTTATGTTCCATTAATCTTTATAATTTCAAAAACAATTACCATTAATTATTATTAGCACTCAGTGTCAAGCTTAATTAATTAAACACAAAACCAAACTTAATTAATTAAAGACAAAACCAAAATATGATAGTGATCAATGTAAATTCTAACCTTGTACAATATCTACTACAAACAGATATTCAGTAAAGGAACAAAAAAGATACAATGGCAAATACAAACATTACATAGATTTTTTCCCCTGGAAACCCAAACCGGGAAAACCATCATATTCTATATTATTCATCATGTTACAATGTTTACAATACAAAATACATATAGGATCCAGTGGCATCCAAAACCCTAACCCAATGACCTAGATTAGTCAAAAACCCTATTTCCTTAACCGGAAATAGAAAACCATCGACAAAGAAACCATGTGTCGAAAAAACCACCTAAATATAATGCAGTCCCGAAAAATGCAGTCCCAATGCAACAAAAAAAAAATCTGAAGCACTACCCCCTAACACCCCTGCATGCCTGGTGCATACGCTCAGAGACTACTACTCGTGCAAATAATATAACACATTTCCAACATTCTCCCACTTTTTGTTTCTTTGCATACAGGGGGTTACAGGGTTACATAGTCAACAATATAGGGCAACAATGCCCATGGATCCTCTACAGCAAGAGAACTTCTCAGTGCTCACAGATTTTGTTAATGA
>ML788723.1:521787-537121 GCA_009831015.1 Picea engelmannii
TGAATGATAAGCAGGGTTCTTCGCCAGAAAAATTGCACTCTGATTGTCACACTCTATCCTTACAGCTTGTTGTACCAACCCAATACCTCAACACAATCTTTGTAACCATATTGCTTCATTACTTGCATGAGTGGCTGCCATGTATTCAACTTCTGTAATTGAAAGTGCCACTACAACCTGTCTTTTTCTCATCCAACTTATTGCTCCTCCAAACAGGTTAAACACATATCCACATGTAGATCTCCTACTATCCAAATCTCCGGCCCAGTATGAATCCACAAATCCATGTATATCCACCACTTTGTCCAATCCCAGTCTTCCTTCGTAGCACAATCCATAGCTAGCAGTGCCATGCAAATACATGGAAACCCTTTTTACTGTTGTCTAATGTTCCTTCCCTGGTTTTGACATATACCTGCTAAAAACTCCCACTGCATGTGCAATGTCTGGTCTAGTACAGACCATTTCATACATCAAACTACCAACTTCACTCGCATATGGAACATGATACATGTCCTCCTCTTCTTCATGTGTCTTGGGACACTGATCCGCAGATAATTTTACACCAACAAGAATAGGAACCTTGACCGATTTACATTCCTGCATATTAAACCTCTACAATATTGTCTCGACATATTTTCTCTGATTTAACCAGAGTTTCCTCCTTTTCTGATCTCTTTTAATTTCCATGCCCAAAATGAAATTTGAAGCACCGAGATCCTTCATGTCAAATTTAGAGGACAACTGAGTTTTCACATCCTGGATAATCTACTTCCAATTCATCCACATATAAGACCAAATAAATCAAATGATCACCAATTAATTTAAAATACACACAATGATCTTCTTTGCTTCTTGTGAAGAAAAGTCCCAACATATAAGTATCAAATTTTATGATACCACATTCTTGGTGATTGTTTTAAACCATAAAGAGACTTATTCAGCTTCCATACCAGCTCCTTCTTTCCCTTCACAGCATAACCTTTTAGTTGCTTCATATAGATTTCTTCTTCCAGATCTCCATGTAGGAATGTTGTCTTCACACCCATTTGTTCTATTTCAAAATCAAATGCAGCAACAAAAGATAATATAAATCTTATGGAGGTTAACTTGGAAACAGGAGAAAAAATCTCACCAAAATCAATTCCCTCAACCTGGGAATAACCCTTTGCTACTAACCGAGCTTTGTATTTCTCCACTTTTCCTTTTGCATTCAACTTCTTTTTAAATACCCATTTGTTGCCAATGGGATTTCTTCTAGTTGGCAACTCCACTAGATCCCAAGCCTCATTCTCATCCAAAGATGACATTTCTTCATCCATGGCCCTTTTCCAGAGATTTCCATCCTCTGAATCCACTACCTCCCTAACAGTTCTAGGATCATCATCAGTAATAGACAAAGAAAAAATTGAACAAAAATCAGATGGACTATACCTTTCTGGTAGCCTTCTTTCACGATTTGATCTCCTCAATACTGGAGTATGAGGATCTTCTTCTTCTGATTCATGTTCTTTTGTAGAGTTTGATTCATCATCCTTTAAATCAAACTATATCTTCTCTAGTTCTTTCTTACTTGGTAGGGCTTCATGTTTAACAACATCCTTCATTTCTCTAAATACCACATCTCGGCTATACACTACCTTCTTAGTTTCTGGGTTCCAAAGATTATAACCTTTGAGACCATCTTTATATCCAATAAAGATACACTTTTCAGCCTTCTTATCCATCTTACTCGTGTTTTCCTTTGGAACATGAACATATGCATCGCAGCCAAAAACCTTGAGATGTGTGAGAGAAGTTTCCTTACCAGTCCATACCTCTTGTGGAGTCTTGTCATCCAACGTTGATGATGGTGATATGTTAACCAGGTAACATGCAGTACCCACTGCCTTTGCCCAGAATTCTTTCCCTAACCCGGCACCACTGAGCATGCACCTTGTTTTTTCCATCAGCGTCATGTTCATCCTTTCTACAACTCCATTCTACTGAGGTGTATATGGAGTAGTATTCCACCTTGCTATCCCGCACTTCTTACAAAATTATTCAAAATCATTTTCGCATAACTCTCCGCCATTATCTGTCCTCAACACCTTAATTATTTTCTCCGTTTCATTCTCAACAAGAGCCTTAAACTCTTTAAACCTGTCAAAGACTTCAGATTTCTTACTGAGGAAATATATCCAAGTCTTCCTTGAGAAGCCATCTATAAATGAGACATAGTACACAGATTTTCCCAATGATGGGACCGACACAGGTCCAAAAATATCACTGTGAACTAGCTGTAAAATTCCTTCTGCCCTCGTTGCACTAGAGGGGAATCTTACCTGATTTTGATTCCCATATAGACAATGTTCACAGACATCAAAATCTAGAGAGAAGTTATACATACCTTCAACCATACATTTACCATGTAGTATTCGAAGACCCTTCTCTCCTATATGCCCCAGTCTTTGATGCCACAACATAACCTTTTCTCCAGAGACTGTAGGAATTTTTTCTTCTTCAACTCCAATATCAGGAATAATGTAACTATTACACCCATCACTAATAGTGCTTCCTTACAGCTTATACAAAGTTCCAAACCGAACTCCCCTCAACAACACCATTGCTCCTCGAACCATCATGTAGGTTTCCTTTTCAAATATTGTTTTTAACCCTGCATCATCCATTTTGCTTATAGAAATCAAATCTATGGCCAAACCTAGGATGTGTAGAACACCATGCAGTTTTCTAATCCTTCCATCTATGAGCCTCAACTTGACCCTTCCTCTTCCTATGATTTTGGCTGTCGAATCATTACCTAAGAAAACATTACCTCCATCATACTTTTCATATTTGCATAACCACTCCCTATGGGGAGTCATATGGAAGGATGCACCAAAGTCAACCAACCATGACTCATGATCTACATGTGTGCTTGAAGAGGCCAGGTACACATCCCCTCATTCTTCCTTGGAGGTCTTTTCTTTTATAGAAGAAGATTCTTCAGATCCCTTCTTTTTCTCAACTTTGGATCTACACTGCTTCTTACAGTGCCCTTCTTTTCCACATCTCCAACATACCCTTACAAAATTTCTAGGAGATTTAGATCTACCCTTAGACTTAGATCTCCCACTTAAGAAATTAGATCTATTTCTTTCCTAGGAACGTCCTCTTGCAAATAATGGGTCTGTGGTATGTCCTTCCATATTCTTCTATCTCATATCCTCCGACAACAAGGATGAGACCACTTCTTCAAACTTCAAGGAAGTTGTATTACTACCTATGGCCACAACCAGACTATCCCACGAGTCTGGTAAAGAACACAACAAACTAATACATTTATCTTCATCTAAAATTTTAATCTCAACAGATACTAACTGACTTACCATGGTATTGAAGGCATTCAAATGCTCTACCACCGAGTCTCCATCTCTCATCATCATGTTATACAACTTCTTTCTCAGAAATAGTTTATTTACCAAGGACTTAGACTGATACAACTTCCCCAACTTTTCCCATAAATGCTTGGTTGTAGCTTCCTCTGACACATTCAGTAATACTGAATCAGAGAGACACGGTCGGATTATGCTCTTTGCCTTCTAATCCAACTTTTTCCAGTCATCTATAGAAGTTCCTGTAGGTGCAGTACCTAGATCTACCACAATCCACTGATCTTTGTCCACCAACAAATATTTCATCTTGAGCTTCCACAACTCAAAATGTTTCCCATTAAATTTATTGATCTCCATCTTCAAATTGCTTGCTATTTCTTTTCACCTGAAAAAACAATACCACATATCTCCCACTGTAACAAGGCTTATCACAGTCTCGAGCCAAACCCTTGACCACAAAGGTGTCCCCCTGAAGGCAATAAAGCTATGATACCAAATGTAAATTCTAACCTTGTACAATATCTACTGCAAACAGATATTCAATAAAGGAACAGAAAAGATACAGTGGCAAATACAAACATTACACAGAGATTTTTCCCCTGGAAACCCAAACCGGGAAAACCAACATATTATATATTATTCATCATGTTACAATGTTTACAATACAAAATACATATAGGAGCCAACGGCATTGAAAATCCTAACCCAATGACCTAGATTAGTCCAAAACCATAATTCCTTAACCGAAAATAAAAAACCATCAGCAAAAAAACCATGTGCCGAAAAAACTACCTAAATATAATGCGATCCCGAATATAACACTACTACTCGTGCAAAGAATATAACACATACCCAACAATCAATGCACAAAGTCATGCTCTAATCATTTAGAATGGACGTTATTAATATTAATGTAGATAGCCATCAACAAAGATATCTTTTATGTTCCATTAATCTTTATAATTTCAAAAACAAATACCATTAATTATTATTAGGTAGAAAGCACTTTTCAAATTGGTTGAATAAATTGTAACAACCTTCTTATTTAAATTTATAGATACACATTAATTGAGATATCAAAAAGATTTGTGTGTAACTATAATAGATTTGAAATATCAAATTTATTTAGATACAATTTTTTTTTCTTTGGTGTTTATAAATTATCAAAAAGATTTGTGTTACATGAAAATTTGATTCCAAATTAATGGGAAATAATGCTTAAGTGTATGAGGTTTTTTAATATTTTCAACTCTCAAAGTTTTATGTATGAATAAACCATTCACATGACCAAGGAAAGATTCTAAAAAGGAAAGATTCTCGGATTTATTCTCCAAAGAATCTAAAAGAAGATATAGCATTTTATTTTATATTCTATTAGGTTCCTGAACCTGTACGAGCCTTAGTTGCCCCGGCTGCATTATAGCTTCCTGGACAAGAAGAGTTTAGTTGCGGGCTGGATCTTAGTGCCGGAACCTGTACGAGGAGATAAGGTCAGTAAGGACCTGATCCATAATATCAGGACCCGATCCCTGGGACTTAGCCTGGATCCAATAAGCCTTCGCAAAACTGGGATAAAGTTGAGCCAAAAGATCGCGATTCAAAATAAATTCATGAGGAAGTGGTATCTCTTTAGGATCCACTCCAGCGTGTAGAAGTTGGTTAATGGGTAGAGAGACGTGTATTTGGTGTCCTTTATTTATGATTCCGAGGAATCATCCATCATACTCATCGGGGAATTCAGCGTGTAGAAGTTGGTTAATGGGTAGAGAGACGTGTATTTGGTGTCCTTTATTTATGATTCCGAGGAATCATCCATCATACTCATCGGGGAATTCAATTGTATTTTCTTTCACGGAGCTCCAGAGGGATAGCAGCTTCTTCTTCGCTTACGCTCTTATAAGTTAAGTAAGGAGGGTTCTTTTTTTATCTAGAAATAGTGGTTAGAGTTACACACTATCGAGACTCAATATGAATTTCTTTAGAGAGACCTTACAGTCCTCCAGTTCATAGGAGGGTCTGGTCTGAGCTGGAAAGAATGGAGACTTTCACTTGGCTTTTTACTACTTATCTAGCTTCTTCGTTGTAGCTCAGGAGAATTATTCGCTTTAGCTCTTAGAACCCCACTTTCTCTTAGCCTTAGCATTGGAGAATAGCGTACGAGAGTCTATTTCTGGATAGATCTAATATAGGAAAGGGCAAAACAAAAATAGAACCAGAGAAATGATGTCCTAACCGGATAAATCCACTTATTCCACACAATTCTTCCCGTTATGCCTGATCTTCCTCACTTCCCATATTTCCCCATGCCGTGATGGAGTACCTAGGATCAGCAGAATTCCCAAACCACGGAACCAACTGGTTCCACACCAACAAAGGGGGAAGCCCCGCAACGACCCCAACAGTTTGGAAGAGATTTCGGGAAGAGGTTTTAGCACCGGTGTATCCCATATGTACCCCAGTTTATTCGAAGTATCCTAGTAATTTTTATAACTTCATACATTAACAACATGTTAACAATTTATATTTAAAGTAATCTTATAAGATAAAAAATTCAGTTGTGATTACAATAATTTTGGATACAAGTTTGAATGACAAATTTAGATGCAATTTTTTTTTATGTTTATATTGTTGGATCTGTAGATTTGAGTGATTAAATTTGAGTGATTAAATCTATGTAATCCATTTATGATTATCCGAGTAGGATTATTTTGGGATACAATGAGTAATTAAATTTGAGTGATTAAATCTATATAATCAATTTCTGATTATATGAGTAAGATGCTTTTGGGATACAATCTAATAAAGTGTTTTGAAGTGACTCAATATTTTGTACAACCACATATCCTTTTAAATATAACAATCAACAATAAACAACATCATGTTTGGAGATAAAATAAAGTGTTTTGAAATGACTCAATATTTTGTACAACCACATATCCTTTCAAATATAACAATCAACAATAACCAACATCATGTTTGGAAATAAAATAACCAACATCATGTTTGGAAATAAAGTGAAAGGCCTAATTTTAGAACTTTGAGCACCGATCAAGAGACATTAGTCATTCAAAAAACATAGATGCTATGTTTCTCATGGTTTCTTACCCAAGTGTTTTGAAGTGACTCAATATTTTGTACAACCACATATCCTTTCAAATATAACAATCAACAATAATCAACATCATGTTTGGAGATAAAGTGGAAGGCCTAATTTTAGAACTCTTAGCACCGATCAAGAGACATTAGTCATTCAAAAAACATAGATGCTATGTTTTTCATGATCTCTTACCCAACATAACCAACAACCTTTCATTATCAATTAAAAAAGAAAAAGCCGTTAGCCAGAAGAGGGTTAAGGAAATTTCAAATTTCCAAAAGTGATTCTTAATTTTAAGATGTTATATAGAAGTTCAAAATTATATCAATTCGTCTTCTTCCAATCTTATTATGTCCACATCTTATTATGTCCACGACTGTTAGATTCCAAGATTTGGTAACGTTCATTGATTTCAATGAACCTGTTATTCACAATTGTATCTATCCATTCGTCCTCCAGGCTCATGGTCAACTCTTCTAGCAAAGACAAACGCTCAAAACCTGTGCACAATTCTTTCAACTTAACACGGGAATTCGAATATAATTCTTGTAGAGAGGGAAGCTTACCAAAATCTTCAGAAAGCTTCGAATTGTTTTCAAGCTTTTACAAATTTCCAAAATTTCCAAATTATTATATCAAATTTATTAAAAAGAATCAAAACTTTGCCTTTTCTTACTCTATTAAAATTCCAATATTTAACCACTTCTCAGTGCAGTCAATGTCAAGTTTAATTATTGCAGTCAATGTAAAGTTTAATTATTTAATGTTTTTTAATTAAGTAAAGATAACCTTCTCAATGCATTTATTATCAATCTTAATTAATAACTACTTCTCATTATTTTAATATTTAACCACTTCTCATTGCACTCAATATTAAATTTAAGCACTCATATTAAATTTAATTACTTAAAGATAATCACTTCTCAATACACCCATTGTCAATGTTAATTAATAATCACTTCTCAATGAATCCATTGTCAATCTTAATTAATAACCACTTCTCAATGCACCCATTGTCAATTTTAATTAATTAAAGACAAAACCACACAAAACCAAACCAAACCATGATAGGTGATCAATGTAATGCACTGTTGTTATAACTTAGAATCTTAGAATGGAAGATATTAATCTCATATATGAATCTTGTTGTTATAAAATAGAATGGAAGATATTAATTTGGATAGCCATCAACAAAGATATCTTTTATCATCAGCAAATGTTATAACTTAGAATCTTTAGAATGGAAGATATTAATATGATATATGAATCTTGTTGTTATAAGATAGAATTGAAAATATTAATCTCGGTAGCCATCAACAAAGATATCTTTCATCATCAACAAATGTTGTTATAATTTAGAATCTTTTGAATGGAAGATATTAATCTGATATATGAATCTTGTTGTTATAAGATAGAATGGAAGATATATGAATCTTGAATGGAAGATATTAATTTCGATAGTCATCAACAAAAAGAAAATATCTTTTATGTTCCATTTCAAAGATAATTACTATTAATTATTATTAAGTAGAAAAACATTCAATGTATCCATTATCAATCTTAATTAATTGTAATTAATTAAAGACAAAACCAAATAATGATAGTGATTAATGCACTGTTGTTATAACTTAGAATGGAAAATATTAATCTGGATAGCCATCAACAAAGATATGCTCTATTAATCTTTATAATTTCAAAAACAACTATTATCCAGTATTATCAGGTAGAATAGCCATCAACAAAGATATGCTCTATTAATCTTTATAATTTCAAAAACAAATATTATTCGGTATTATCAGGTAGAAAGACATTTAGTTAACCATCTTCTTATTTAAATTTATTTAAATTTATAGTTCCATAAATAGAGATTATATAAATTAACCTAAATCCATCTATTTAGATGCAATTTTTTTGGTGTTTATAAATGATCAAAAAGATTTGTGTCATATCTCAAGTACCTAAGTTTATGAGGCTTTTTAATATTTCAACTCAATAACATTGAGAGGTTTTTATATAAACATTTTGATTGAAACATCAAATCTATTATTTAGATGAAGAGGTTTTTTAATATTTCAACGAAATATCAACAAATTATTACGTTTTTTTAATATTTCAAAAAAATATCAACAAATTATTGCGGAACAGTGCCTAAATTTATGAGGTTTTTTCATATTTCAAGTACCTAATTTTATAGGTTTTTTAATATTTCAATAATTAATTAAAAACAAAACCAAATGACGATAGTGATTAATGCACTGTTGTTATAACTTAGAATGGAAGATATTAATCTGGATCGCAATCAACAAAGATATGTTTTATTAATCTTTATAATTTCAAAGACAATTATTATCCGGTATTATCAAGTAGAAAGACATTTCGTTAACAATCTTCTTATTTAAATTTATAGTTCCATAAATAGAGATTATATAAATTAACCTAAATCCATCTATTTAGATGCAATTTTTTTGGTGTTTATAAATGACCAAAAAGATTTGTGTCATATACAAATTTGATTTCAAATTATTGCGAAACAGTGCCTAAATTTATGAGGTTTTTTCATAACTCAAGTACCTAAGTTTATGAGATTTTTTAATATTTCAACTCAATAACATTGAGAGGTTTTTATATAAACATTGAGATTGAAACATCAAATCTATTATTTAGATGCATAGGCTTTTTAATATTTCAACGAAATATCAACAAATTATTGCGGTTTTTTAATATTTCAAAGAAATATCAACAAATTATTGAGGAACAGTGCCTAAATTTATGAGGTTTTTTCATATTTCAAGTACCTAAGTTTATGAGGTTTTTTAATATTTCAATTCAATGTTATTGAGAAGTTTTTATATCAAACATTGAGATTGAAACATCAAATCTATTTAGATGTATAGGTTTTTTAATATTTCCGGTTTTTTAATATTTCAAAGAAATATCAACAAATTATTGAGAAACAGTGCCTAAATTTATGAGGTTTTTTCATATTTCAAGTACCTAAGTTTATGAGGTTTTTTAATATTTCAATTCAATGTTATTGAGAAGTTTTTATATCAAACATTGAGATTGAAACATCAAATCTATTTAGATGTATAGGTTTTTTAATATTTCAACTTGATAACATTGAGAGGTTTTTATATCAAACATTGAGATTGAAATATCCAATCTATTTAAGTTTTTTAATATTTCAACTCAATAACACAATAACATTGAGATTAAAATATCAAATCTATTGTTATTAACTCAATAACATTGAGATTGAAATATCAAATCTACTGTTATTGAGATTGAAATATCAAACTCAATGTTATTGAGATTGTAATATCAAATCTATTTAGATGCATAGGTTTTTTAATATTTCAATTGAAATATCAAATCTAGAGGTTTTTTAATATTTCAATTGAAATATCAAATCTAGAGGTTTTTTAATATTTCAAATTGAGATTGAAATAATTGAAATATCAAATCTATTTTAACATGAGATTGAAATATCAAATCTATTTTAACATGTTATTGAGATTGAAATATCAAACTCAATAACATGCTATTGAGATTGAAATATCAAACTCAATTTAGATGCAACTCAATAACATTAAGATTGAAATATCAAATCTATTTAAATGCAGAGGTATCTTAATAAGATTGAGATTGAAATATCAAATCTAAATGATTTTTTAATATTTCAGTTCAATATTTTTTAATATTTCAACTCAATAACATTGAGATTGAAATATCAAACTCAATTTAGATGCAAATCAATAACATTGAGATTGAAATATCAAATCTCAATTTAGATGCAACTCAATAACATTGAGATTGAAATATCAAATCTATTTAGATGCAGAGGTTTTTTAATATTTCAACTCAATAACATTGAAATATCAAACTCAATGTTAACATTGAGATTGACATTGAAATATCAAATATCAAACTCAATGTTAATGTTTTTTAATATTTCAACTCAATAACATTGAAATATCAAACTCAATGTTAATGTTAATGTTTTTTAATATTTCAACTCAATAACATTGAAATATCAAACTCAATGTTAATGTTTTTTAATATTTCAACTCAATAACATTGAAATATCAAACTCAATGTTAATGTTTTTTAATATTTCAACTCAATAACATTGAAATATCAAACTCAATGTTAACATTGAGATTGACTCCCGGTAAAGTATAAAGCAAGCAAGAAACTGTTTTTTCTTCTACATCCCATCCATCTATCCATCTTAAACTCGTCGACAAGCCTATGTAACGACTGCTGCTGTTAATGTCGTACTATAGGCTCTGCAATTGGTGGTGCTGATAGCTGCTAGGTAGCCGTGATGCACCAGCTCTTGCTTATGTTGGTCCCCCATAGCATGGGTAGCTTGGTTTCGACCAACCGATCCATTCTCTGATCTATTCGTTGATGCATGCACTGAGATATCCAACCATGCACATTCTTATCAAGTTGGTATTATCTACTGGATTTATAGCAACACTCCGAACAATGGGTATACGCCTAACCACCGGCCTTCCGCGCACCACACTTATAATGTGCAGCGTGCCTGTGCTTTTTCACAGTATTTACGTATGATAAAGATAGAAGGTCTAATAAAACAACTATTTGATAGCGCCAGCGTCCTTGTCTGTCGCGAACTTGGCAGTCAGCCAATAGTCAATCAATACAGGAAGTTCTGATTCCCGCTAGCCGAGGATACCGGAGGAGAAAGAAGCGGATACCGGAGGAGAATAAATAGTGATAGTCCTATTACACACTTAGCTTTTACTTATTACTTTATTTTATATATATATATTTTTAGCATGTATCAGCTGCATCATGAACTCTCACAGCCACACTATACACCTTCCATGTACGATCCATTACACACACATTTGGACACTAGCTTTACTTTAGACTTACATGTTGATTATATGCGGCGTTGATTGCCCGGAAGCAATACATTCCAAGATTGACACAGACACCAAGGAGGGAGGAACCAAGTTGCCAACTGACAAGAGAGGTGTTACCCTTCAATGGCCGAGAATAGAAGTTACCCATCATAGCTAGAGAAATGTCCCCTATCGTTCCTACATACCCGCCGAGAGAGTTTACAGCAGCTATCTCCAGTATTCGGGGGGAATCTTACTAATCTATTCCAAGCATTTCCAAGAGCAGTTATTAGAATTGGAGTATCTGTTGGAGCACTGTTTTGAATGCAATGTTGGTATGTTTGCAATGGTGAAATGGCTTTCCTCTCTTAACTGCCCGTTACGCCAAGAACACACGCCGGAACCAGAGATTGAGATTGGCATTGAAATATCAAATATCAAACTCAATGTTAACATTGAGATTGACATTGAAATATCAAATATCAAACTCAATGTTAACATTGAAATATCAAATATCAAATTCAATGTTAACATTGAGATTGAAATATCAAACTCAAGATTGAAATATCAAATCTATATAGATACAGAAGTTTTTTAATATTTCAACTAACATTGAGATTGAAATATCAAATCTCAATCTCAAGGTTTTTTAATATCTCAACTCAATAACATTGAGATTGAAATAGGTTTTTTAATATTTCAACTCAATAACATTGACATTGAAATATCAAATCTATTTAGATAAAGATTTTGAATATCATATTTATCTCAAAATCTATTTAATCTAAATCAAAATCTATTTAATCTATTTAGATGCAATTTTTTTAAATTTCAAATTGTGATTGAAATATCAAACTCAATGTTATTGAAATTGAAATATCAAATCTAAATGATGCATAGGTTTTTTAATATTTCAACTCGAGGTTTTTTAATATTTCAATTGAAATATTAAATCTAAATGACGCAGAGGTGATGCATAGGTTTTTTAACATTTCAACTCGAGGTTTTTTAATATTTCAATTGAAATATTAAATCTAAATGATGCATAGGTTTTTTAATATTTCAACTCGAGGTTTTTTAATATTTTAATTGAAATATTAAATCTAAATGATAGGGTTTTTTAATATTTCAATTGAAATATTAAATCTAAATGATGCATAGGTTTTTTAATATTTCAACTCGAGGTTTTTTAATATTTTAATTGAAATATTAAATCTAAATGATAGGGTTTTTTAATATTTCAACTCGAGGTTTTTTAATATTTCAATTGAAATATTAAATCTAAATGACGCAGAGGTGATGCATAGGTTTTTTAACATTTCAACTCGAAGTTTTTTAATATTTCAATTGAAATATAATATTTCAATTGAAATATTAAATCTAAATGATGCATAAATGACGCAGAGGTGATGCATAGGTTTTTTAACATTTCAACTCGAGGTTTTTTAATATTTCAATTGAAATATAATATTTCAATTGAAATATTAAATCTAAATGATGCATAGGTTTTTTAATATTTCAACTCGAGGTTTTTTAATATTTTAATTGAAATATTAAATCTAAATGATAGGGTTTTTTAATATTTCAACTCGAGGTTTTTTAATATTTTAATTGAAATATTAAATCTAAATGATAGAGAGGCTTTTTAATATTTCAAATTGAGATTGAAATATCAAACTCAATAACATTGAGATTGAAATATAAAATCTAAATGATACATAGGTTTTTTAATATTTCAACTAGATGTTTTTTAATATTTCAACTCAATAACATTGAGATTGACATTGAAATATCAAATATCAAACTCAATAACATTGAGATTGAAATATCAAATCTATTTAGATGTAGAGGTTTTTTAATATTTCAACTTAATAACTTTGAGATTGAAATATCAAATCTAAATGATGCATGATGCGGAGGTTTTTTAATATTTCAACTCAATAACATTGAGATTGAAATATCAAATCTAAATGATGTATGATGCAGAGGTTTTTTAATGTTTCAAATCAATAACATTGAGATTGAAATATCAAATCTATTTAGTGTAAACTTTAAATCGATTCTATAATATGCGGAATAAAACTCTTAAAAGAATCGAAATTTAGATGCCAAAATGGATCATACCTCCCGCCATTGATGTTGCTTGAGTTTGATTAATTGTTGTAGAAGTTTTTCCAATTCCACACTAGTTTTTTTTTCCGTATGGCACTTCCAAGCTCTGCTCACTCTGATTGATGGTGTAAGATTGAAGGAAATTGATTGAATTAAGCAAGCTTGGGGACCAAAACGAAATATTTATAGCCAAGCTTCCATCAAGCTTATGTTGGATAACTGTTAACTGTTCCACATATCTAGGTAGAGAACCGTATGGAGTAATGGACCATTCCAGAAGCTCCCAAACGAGAAAATGGTTCCAGTTGGTTTCCAAACGAGCTGTCGGCGGTTGAATACAATTCGGGTTGGTTTCTCGATGGTTCAATACAGTTACGGTTCTGGTTGGTTTCACGACGGTTCAATACGGTTAAGGGAGTGGCAGTTCAATACGGAAGGGATCTTACATTCTCCCACTTGGTCCATACTTCCAATCTTAATGTCTCATCTTAAAACCTATTGATAATCTGTATTAAGTAATAGATACATGAATCATGGCAATAAGTCCTCTTATGATGAGTATTATCTTCCATGTATTACTATGTATTTAGTTCTTTTATAATTTATGTGGCAACAATTTCTTAATGAATAAATCTTATGTTTATTCTTGGTCCTACACAAATGAATTCTCTCAAATCAAATTAAGGTACACATAAATATGAGGAAAACATCACAATAATTAAGAATTTCATTAAAATAACATTGTCCATACAATGAGAAACTACATAATGGAACCAAGTCCCATTTTCATTACATGCTCCTTGAATTTAAACGGTGGCATGCCCTTAGTCAAAGGATCAACAATCATCAACTCAGTGCTGACGTGCTCAATAACCACTTTCTTTTCTTTAACATGTTCCCTTATGGCTAAATACTTAAAGTCGATGTGTTTATTTCGACTTCCACTTTTGTTGTTTTTAGCGATAAAAACAACAGCTGAATTGTCACAGTACATTCTCAATGGCTTGGAGATAGAATCTATAATTTTAAGCCCATAAATGAAACTCTTAAACCATACACCATGTAAAGTAGCCTCAAAACAGGAGACGAACTCGGCTTCCATAGTGGAAGTGGCAATCAAGGTCTGCTTGGCACTCCTCCATGATACAGCTCCACCAGCCATCATAAAAGTGTATCCTGATGTTGATTTGAGTGAATCAACACATCCAGCAAAGTCAGAATCTGAGTAGCCAATTACTTCCAAATTGTCCATCCGTCTATACATAATCATGTAGTTTTTGGTTCCTTGAAGGTACCTCATTACTTTCTTTGCAGCTCTCCAGTGGTCTATACCTGGATTACTCTGATATCATCCCAACATTCCCACAACAAATGCAATGTCGGGTCTTGTGCAGACCTGAGCATACATTAGGCTTCCGACAGCGGAAGCATATGGAATGTTCTTCATTTGTTCCCTTTCAAAATCGTTCTTCGAGCATTGGTTCAAATTGAACCTATCACCCTTCACAATGGGAGCTATACTTGGTGAACAATCCTTCATCCGAAATCTCTCTAAAATTTTATCAATATAGGTTTCCTGAGACAGACCCAAGATGCCTCAAAATCTGTCTCTATGGATCTTAATGCCAATGACATAAGATGTCTCACCCATATCCTTCATATCGAAATTTTTAGAGAGGAATTGCTTCACCTCATACAACAAACCCTTATCATTGGTTGCTAGCAAAATGCCATCCACATATAAAACAAGAAAACAAATTTTACTCCCACTAACTTTCAGGTATATACATTGATCCATAATGTTTTCTACAAAACCAAAAGAAGAAATTACATTATGGAATTTCAAATACCATTGGCGGGATGCTTGTTTTAAA
>ML788724.1:0-13436 GCA_009831015.1 Picea engelmannii
ATCAATTTGTACACCTTATCAATCATGATAAGACAATAATAAGTCATATTTACATCAAACACTATTGGGTCCATTTCCCAAAACTTTGTGCTATGGGTCTTTCTTCAAGGGTTGACATCAATGACAACCAACCTTAATCAACATCAGACTTGTGTCTGAGAAAGTATATCCATATTTTCCTGCTGAAATCATCAATAAACGTTAGAAAGTAAAAACTACCACCTATTGAATCTGTTTGCATTGGTCCACATAGGTCAGTGTGAACAAGTTCAAGATGTTGTTTGGCTTGAGTGGAAGACTGTGGAAAACTGGTTCTCTTGTGTTTTCCAAGTATGAAAGACTCACATGGGGGGGTTTTCTCTTTAAAAATAGGTAGACCTTTGACCATGGAGTTTTTATGAAGAAGACTTAGACTCTGAAATGGTAGGTGTCCAAATCTAGTATGCCAAACCATTGTTTCATTCATGGTTGATGCATTCTGTGCATAAGGTTGACTCAGATTTGCAGTTCTGAGGGTGAGGGGAAACATCCTATTGGGAGTCATATAAATTTTAGAAATCAATTTTCTGCTGGGTTTTCTATCATAGATTTTGCAAGATACTCCCTCAAAAAGTACTTTGTATCATTTTTCAATGAGTTGTCCTACACTTAACAAGTTATGTTTTAAGTCTGGAACATGATAGACATTACATATGTATTTCTTTACATTCTATTTAGTAAGAATAGGAACAGTTCCTCTTCCTTGAACTTTGACTAAATAGTCATTTCCAAGGGTAATATGAGATGAAATTGAAGAATCAATGCTGGAAATTAATTCTCTGTTACCTGTCATGTGATTGCTGCAGCCACTGTCCAACAACCAAAGATCTTTAGGTTGTTGTTCAGTTTTGTGGCATGAGAGAAACATACCTCCTGAGTTTTCTCCCGTGTGATTTGACACATGTGCTCTGCCTGAGAGATGATCTGCCTTCTTCTTCCTGCATTCAGATTCATAGTGCCCATACTTTTTGCAGTAAAAACATTGAATGCTGGATTTGTCATTCGACCTTCTCCCTCTGCCTCTTTGAGGCTGGAAATTCTAATGGTGATTTTGTTGTTGATTTTTGTGACCTTGGAAGTTCTGAGTGGGATATTGTTGTCTATTTCCTCCACTGGTATGAGGGTTACCCTGGTTGTTCCCTCTTCCTCTACTTCTTCCTCTGCCTTTCCCTTTTCTGAATGAGAATTGAGATTCAAAGGCATTTGAGATTGACTCATCTGTGAGATGTAGTCTTGTCTCATGTGTCACCAGAGAACCAATTAGTTCATTTGTTGAGAATCTTGACAAATCCTTGGATTCAAGGATGGCTGTTACAACCATTTCAAATTTCCTGGGTAGACTTCTGAGAATTTTCTCAACAATTCGTTGATCAGTGATGGTTTCACCAATGAGTCTGATCTGGTTCACGATGCCCATGACTCTGGTCATGAACTGATCTACAGTTTCAGATTCTGTCATCCTGAGAGTCTCGAATTGTGTCCACAAGGACTGCAGTTTGACTTTTTTTACCCTATCATTTCCTTGGTAGGACGTTTTGAGGATGTCCCAGGCTTGTTTGGAAGTACCAGCGCCTGTGATTTTCGAAAAAATCGTATCATCCATCGAATTCTGTATCCAGAATTTCACTTTGTTTTCTTTTGTCCTCAGAGTTGCCTGAGCAATTCTCTGGGCATTTGTCATGGCAGTGAGGGCGGCTGGATCTGGTTCTACATAGCCAAGATCCACTGGTTCCCAGCACTCTTGTGCTTGCAAGAACGACCTCATTCGAAGAGACCAAAATTCGTAATTCTTACCAAGAAGAATCGGACCTTGAGTCGGGCCGAGATTGCCAGTCGACGCCATTTAAAAACAAATGCTGAAAAAAAATAGAGGGAAAAAATTCGTATTTACCTCCAATCTCAGAAATGCCAATTTGTCGATGGACGATGGGAGATTATTGGGCTTGATTTGTCCCTTGGTCTCCTTTCAATGTGACCACACGCCTTGTGTTAAAGCGCTACGGGATTTTCCCGTTCCTTGTCGTGCAAAATGCCGAAACGCGAAAAATCGCCTTTGGACTTTTCAACGGTCCAGATCGTGCTGCGATCTAACGGTCCAGATATTATCGGGATATCGCGAATAGGGATTTCGCGATATCTGATGTCGAGGTTTTCTTACTCCTTGATTCCCCGATTTTCGATATTCCGATGGCGCTTTCCTGTCGGGATTTTTCCGATTGCTTTGATCTTTGCCAAGCGTCCCAGCAGATGGACGGTCCTGTGCTTTCCTCGCGATTTCATGATTTAAACGTGCGACCTCTTGGTCTCTCGAATGCCGAAATGTCGATGACCTTTTCTTGTCGGGACTTTTCCCGAATCGCTTTGATCGCCTCCACGTGTCCTAACAGATGGACGGTCCTGATTTCTCCTCGGGATATCGCGATTTGAAATGTTTCGGACTTCTCGTCTCTTGGATCCGCTATTTGCCGAATCCCGAAAAGCCGATGAAGTCTCTTATCGGGACTTTTCCCGAAAGCTTCAATCTCTGCCAGGCGTCCTGAACAGATGGACGACTAGATTTGCGTTGGGGATTTCACTGGAAAGAAACCTGATCACTTGTTCTCAGGTTTCGCGATTTTCCGAATCCCAATATGCCGATGGCGCTTTCCTCTTCGGGACTTTTTCCGAGTCGCCGGATTTGCGCCACGCGTCTCTTGATGGACTGTCAAGATGACGTCGGGATTTCACAAGTCAAAAAACCTCCGGTGCGCCCCAGACGACTAATCGTCGTGCAACTTCTTGCTGATCTAACGGCTGTCGGGGCTGTGCGCAAGATCTGACGTTTGAAATGGTTTCTCCCTTTCCGCGCTCTCCTCGTCCCTTCTGGCCTGGTTTCCCGCCTTGGAACCGTTCGCAGGACGAATTTCACGGCTTCAGTGGCTGTTCTTTGCGCCTGAGAGGCGTTATTTACACCTGTGGAAGAAAGATTCGTGAATCTTTCAATGATTTGAAATAATTTCACGATTTCTTCGTGATCTGTCTAAATCTTTGACGGATGAGAGCGATTTCCAAGAATCTTTAAACGATTCTGTCTTTTGCTCAAATCTTTGACGAATTTACACGAGATCTTCAAGTTCTTTAAACATTTCTCGTTCTGCAGCTCTTCTGCGTCATTCTTTGACGGTTCTTAGAAAAAATTGTGCAAGTTTCTTCTTCTGTGTTCTCTGCTTCCTCCGCTAGCTTCTCACGACGATCTTTTAGAGAGTCTTATGGACAGCTCTCCAAGCCTTGTGAAAAGACTGTGTCGCGTGCTCTCAAGATGCGTGTAAGCTCTGTGCTGTGAGGATCGTGTTGCTCTCCCGACTGTGTGAAGAGGCTTACTGCTGTAGCTCTGATACCATGATAAATTGTGAAGCAAAGAGAAATGCAGAGAGAATAGAATAGAACAGTATATTGAAATGTATGAAGAAGTACAAAACGTACAAAACTTAGAAGATAGTTACAGTGTAAGATGGTTGAGCTATATATGCTCAAGCAAGACAAAAATAGAAAGTACAACTGTCCAGTACAACTGGTAGTGTACGGTCATATTGTTGAGGGTACAATATATTTAACAAAAATGGCTGGACAACCAGCTTCCTAAGTCGGTCATATACGTTTCGTTTGGCAGTTTAATCCCCGTTTCGGCAAGCCAGGTAGAGGAAATTGCAATGGGTCTGAAGGAGAGCGGTTACAGTTTTCTCTGGGTGCTTCGACATCCCGGCCAGGAGACCACCGAAGTCTCTGCCATGTTGCCGGACAACTTTCTGAAGGAAACAAAAGAGCAAGGACTGGTTGTTCCATGGTGCTCACAGCTGGAAGTGCTCTCTCATCCGTCCATCGGCGGGTTTTTCAGCCACTGCGGGTGGAACTCCACTTTAGAGAGCATCTCCTCGGGTATCCCCCTGCTGGGTTTCCCTCTCGGGAATGACCAATACACCAACTGCAAACTCTTAGCCGATGAATGGAAGATTGGACTGAGATTGAAGAGCAACGATAATGATCAGGTTATTGGCGGGGAAGAAATAGCAGAAAAAGTGAGGAGATTGATGGAAGGGGAGGAGATGAGAAGGGCAGCAGAGAGACTGAGAGAGGTTGTACAGATGGTATCAAAGAAAGGAGGAACTTCCTACAAAAATCTGGAAACTGTTGCAAATGGGTTGAAGGCCAAAGTCATTAAGGAGTGACAAACAGTGTTGTCGATCTGAATATTGATTTTCTAAATTGTAAAATTTCCCTAAATTTTCACTATATCGTGAACTGTTAATCATATTACTTCATTATAATTAGGTTTTGTTTAGTTGTTAATCCTATTACTTCTTTATGATTTAGTTTTGTCACTTCTTTATAATTTGGTTTTATTCAATTGTTAATCATATTATTTCTTCATAATTTGCTTTTGTTGAATTCTGCTAAAACTGTTTTATTATCCCACTGTAATTTATTCATGTTAGAGGAGTCAACTCCATTACAATTTCCTCATTCATTGTTTCCAATAAATAATTGAATTGGATTTATCCATCGAAATGTTTTTAGTAGAAAATTAACTATCACAACCACATACAATTATGTGACATAATCATAATCATAGGATAAGAATCACATACATGTGGTTGATAAAAGCTTATAGACTTTAAATTACATACATGTAACACTTGGAAATAACGAAGAAAGAGTCACCTGCAAGAATCAGTTGTGTAGTTGAACTATACTTGACTTAATATAAATTCTAGTTTTCTGTGGTTTGATGTAACCGACTAAAATCAATCTTCATTGAATAATATAGATTGTGAGCGAAGTCTTACGTATGTGTTGTTTTCTCATATTTTAAGTTGATATCAGAGCGAGATTGAAGATCTGAGAGATCCATCTCTCTGAGTGCAATATCTCAAATTAATTTGAGTAGGGGCGCTGAGCGCTCCCCAAACAGTGTGAGAGAAGCGCCAATCTCTACGAATCTCTACGAGATTAACAAAATCGGAGGCCAAGCGCTCTCTTTGTACACGTCTCAAAGCGCTAGGGCATTAACGATCGCGCTCCCACTCTTGCCCAGCGCTACAACGCTCCCCCTTCCATTTCATAATAGCGTTAGCGCTCCGATCGAATTCTACAAGGAGCGTCAACCATTTTTTGGGAGGCGAGAGTAGCAGACTGGGATCCAACGAGAAAAGTTTGGTCGTTTTTTGCATGACGTGGGCGAGTGAGGACCAGTGTTGGTTTCTCACATAGAAGTTGTGAGAGCGAATTCACCATTCACAACAGGCCTCGAGGATCAAGGGAGGTCGCATGAGCTCGTGGAGGTAGTTTTCATGCATGAGCTTGTGGAGGTAGTGTGGAGGTAGTTTTCATGCGTGAGCTTGTGGAGTGAGTTAATTTCACATATTAGTTTTCATTGGATATCACATATTGGAGATGTATGAGTTTTTTTTTATTAAATCATTAGTGAGTGAGGTCTACAGTATATTGAAAGTGGATACTTTTTTATAAAGTGGATATTTTTTTATTAAAGCCCGAGGTTGCTATAAAAAGGTGAAGAGGGAGTTATAAACCTTTTTATTAAAGTGGATGAATGTGTATTAAAAAAAAGAAGGAAAAGTTTCTTTTTTTTTAAGAAACTTATATTATTTTTTATATATAAAGTGGTGTTAAGGTTTCCTTTTAAGGTCTCCTTATATTTATTTTAAGAAAACTGAGAGTCAAGGTAGAGTTGGATCGGTGGATCTGAAGGCAGAGCGACAGACTGCTCAACACAGGATAAAACTTGACGAAAGTTTGATATTCTTGGTGATTCACCGCCTTTAGGATTGAAGTGTGTTTGGTGATACAATTATCTATTGTCTGATTGAATGAGAAGACACTTGCAGAGATGGCGAATCCTCTGGCAGAGACCTACCTCAACGAATCCAACAAGTTAGATGGCTCGAATTTCATTAACTGGAAATTCAAGATGCAGATGCTCATGGAAGGCTATGGTGTATGGACCATTGCGAATGGAACTGAAGCGAAACCAGATGTGGATGCCGGTGCGACAACAACACAGATCCAAGACTTGGATATGCACGAAAAAAAGGCAAAGGTATTGTTGCGCATGTCTGTTAAAGATAACATAATTCCACATATTAGAGAAGCTACAACTTCTACTGAAGCATGGACACCACTTAAAGATTTGTATGAAACTATCAATGTGAATCACATTCTGTTACTGAAAACTAAATTTCTAGGCACTAAGATGGATGGAAATGAATTTGTTATTTCATTTTTGGGTCTTATTAAAGAGGTGAAAGACAAGCTAGGAAATATAGGGGAAACTGTTTCCAACACTGATCTGGTCACTATTACCTTAAATGGTATGCTAGAAGATTATTAGATGTTCATAACATGTCTCACAACAAGGGAGAAACCTCCTAATTTTGAAGAACTGACAGGTATTTTGCTGGAAGAGGAAGAGAGGTGCGGGAATCTGAAGCCTCACAATATAGATTTGACACTGTCGTCAAATAAGAGATCCTCGAGAGGGAGATCAGGAGAAAGAGGAAGAGGAGGCAGTTCATCGTAGAGAGACAGTTCATCACAGAGAAGACAATCTCCAAGGCCGAATCAAGGTATGCAATCTAACGGGACTGAGTCAAAGAGTTGTTTTTATTGTGGTCGACCTGGACATATTGTTAGAGACTTTCATAAGAATAAGAGTGATGAGGCTAGGAATAAACCTAGATCACATTCAGGTCATTATGCAGAAAAATCTTCAAATCATGATCTCAGATTATTTATTGCTAGTGATGATATTGATGTACCCCCGAATTTTGATTCACGAGATCTTAAGTTGTTTGTGTCTAATGCTGCTTTATCTGCTGAAACAAATGATTTTGATGCCTGGTTTGTGGATTCCGGAGCATCATTACATATGACATGTAATAAGATGTGGTACACTAATTTTAAAGAAACATAGAATGGAGCTAGCATATACCTTGGAGATGACCGCACTCATCAGATCAAGGGATATAGAGACACTCCTGAGACATTTCCAAATGGTACTGTTCGTCACATTCACAATGTGGTGTATGTGCCAGGGATAAAGAAACATTTGATCTCCGTGTCCACCATTACAAATAAGAACTTTAAGGTTGAATTATTCAAGAATTATTGCATAGTGAAGGATCTGCTGGACCAATTCAAAACTGTTACAACGAGAGTCAAAGAAGGAGGCCTATACAAACTTGATGTTACTAGAAAAACACATTATGCACTAGCTTCTGCAACTATGCCAACATAGATTCTTTGGCATCAAATGTATGTCCGCATCAATCATCATGATTTATTGTTATTACAGAAAAATAATATGGTTGAAGGACTTCCCATGTTAAATAATGAGAATGTTTCTTGCGATGGATGTGCATTAGGAAAAATGCACATAGATGAATTCCCCTCTAATCCTGATAGGAAAAAGAGAGATATGTTAGATCTTGTGCATACTGATGTTTGTGGGCCTATGCAGACTAGGTATTTAAGAGGTGAATTTTACTTTCTGTTATTTATTGATGATTGCATGAGATACACATGGGTTTACTTCCTTAGAAGAAAAAATGATGTTTTCAAGTACTTTAAGGAATTCAGAACCATGGTGGAAAAACAGACAAGAAAATCCATCAAAATCCTTCGTTCAGATCAAGGGGGAGAGTATAAATCAAGGGACTTCATCAAATATTGCAAAGATCATGGAATAGTACAACAATTTATAGTACCTCACACTCCATAGCAGAATGAAGTTGCTGGAAGGAAAAAAAAAAACTCAGGTAGAGTGTGCATGCAGTATGATGAAAGGTAAGAATCTCTCGAATGCATTTTGGGTTGAAGCCATAAACACTACAGTTTATTTAAAGAATAGAAGTCCAACAAGTTGTCTTGATAATGTTACTCCTTTCGAAGCCTTGTATGGTTCCAAACCTACAGTTCATAATTTGAAAGTATTTGGGTGTAAGGTTTTTGCACATATTCCAAAGGAGAATAGGAAGAAATTAGATGCTAAAGCCATTAAATGTATTTTCATTTGGGTACTGTTCTGAATTCAAAGCATACAAATTGTTTGATCCTTCTACTCACAAAGTATTTGCAAGTAGATATGTACTTTTCCATGAGCAGGAAGCAGGAAATCATGACAACAAAAGTCATGAGGAATGGCATAGGCTTCTTGATGAAGGAGTTAAAGAAGAGAAACAACAACCATCACAACAACAACCACCACAGCAGTAGCCACAACCTCAACGACAACAACAACATCAAGAAGGACTTAGTGATATGGACACTTCAAGTAGTCACAGTTCACCTAGAGGTGAAGAAAGATCTTCACAAAGTGGGGAGGAAGATAATCAGTTGAGAAGATCTTCACGACAGGTTCGTCTCCCTGAGAGGTATAGAGACTATGCCCTAATGAGTAGCATTTCAAATGTCATAGAACCCATGAGTTTTGATGAAGCTAATGAACATGATGAATGAAGAAATGCAATGGAGGAATAATATGAATATATAATGAAAAACAATACTTGGGAATTGACTGAATTGCCTAAACATAAAAAGCCCATTGGATGCAAATGGATATACAAACCCAAGTTTAAATCAGATGGTAGTATAGACAAATATAAGGCTAGATTGGTTGCAAAGGGGTATTCACAAACATAAGGTATTGATTATGTTGAAACATTTGCACTAGTAGCTAAATTGAATACTATCATATTGTTAATTTCTTTAGCTACAAAGTATCATTGGAAGCTACACCAATTAGATGTTAAATCTGCATTTTTGAATGGTGAGTTAAAGGAGGAGGTTTACCTTACTCAACCTCAAGGGTTTGTGGAACAAGGGAAATAACACTTAGTGTGTAAGTTAAAGAACGCATTGTATGGACTAAAACAGACACCTAGGTCATGGTATGAGAAGATAGACTCTTTCTTTCTTCAACAGGGTTTTATGAGGAGAAAAAGTGATCCAAATCTGTATACCAAATTTGATGAGAAGGGGTATATAGTATTGATTTCCTTATATGTTGATGATTTGATAATTACAGGAAATGAAAATAAATTAATTGATGAAATCAAGGAGAAATTGCCACAAGTTTTTGAAATGAAAGATCTTGGTGAGTTACATTACTGCCTAGGTCTTGAAGTTTGGAGAAATGCAGGCCAAAGTTTTGTTTATCAGAGTAAGTATGCCAGAGAAGTACTTAAGAGATTTAAAATGGATTAGTGTAAGTCGTGTACTGTTCCCATGCAACAAATTGTGAAACTTTCTTGTGATGATGGTTCGAAGGAGGTGAATGGCACTATGTATAGATAGATGGTGGGTAGTTTGAATTATCTCACCACAACACCTGATATTTCATATTCTGTGAGTGTGTTAAGTAATTTTATGGGGAAACATCTAGAAAGCCACTGGAATGTAGTAAAGGCAGTACTCAAGTATCTAAAAGGAACACTTGATTATGGTATTAAATATACTGATGCATCTAATGTTGATTTGACATGTTACTCAAATTCTGATTGGGCTGACAATCCAGATGATCGAAGATCAACCACTGGATATGCGTTTGGCATTGGATCCAGGGTTGTTTCATGGAGCAGTAAAAAACAACCTACTATATCTTTGTCTTCTACTGAAGTAGAATATAAAGCCCTGTGTGGAGTAACTTGTGAAGCTGTTTGGTTGAGAAGACTTCTTCAAGATGTTGGAAAAGAACAGAAGGAACCTACAATGATCAAATGTGATAATCAAAGTTTAATCAATCTTGCGAAGAATCCGATTTTTCATGCAAGGACAAACCATGTTGATGCTTAGTTTCATTTTGTTAGATAAAAGTTGTAGTCAAATGAAATAGCTCTTATGTATTGTAGTACTAGTGAACACGCTGCAGACATTTTCACTAAGCCTCTTGGAAATATTATGTTTGAGATGTTTAGGGAGATGTTAGGTGTAGGAGTCAATCCATTCTCCATTAAGGGGGAGACTTGGAAATAATGGAGAAATAGTAGTTGCGTAGTTGAACTATACTTCACTTAATGTAGATTCTAGTTTTCTATGGTTTGATGTAACTGACTAAGTAGAATCGTTTCCTATATAATGATGTAATCAATCTTCATTGAATAATATAGATTGTGAGCGGAGTCTCACCTGTGTGTTGTTTTCTCATATTTTAAGTATAACATAATCCTAATCCTAGGATAAGAATAATTGATAAATATACCTGTAACATAATCCTAATCCTAGGATAAGAATAATTGATAAAGATAATTGACAATTGATAAATATAATTTAAAGCCTATCGGATTTCATCAGCTACATAAATGTATGTGGTTGTACAAGCTATCTTTTTGGATGCCTTATGTTTTAATTAAAAAATTAACGGGTAATTATAAACTCACATTAAATTATTATTTATTTATTACTCAGAAAGGCGTATACCTATTGGAGATGGGCACAATTAATCACCTTTTAATCTAAAATTCTAATGTGATGGCTAACAATTGAAAATGATGGAATATTCTTAGTCGTCCTCCCAAATCAATGAATGTGATTTACTCTTCATAACTTCCTTGTATTTTTGAATGCATCATTAACCTGTTTACTTTTAACATTTACCTAATCATATTAATAAATTACTCTACCACCATATGATTACCACGATTAACCTTTGAAATTACCACCATATGATTACCACCATATGATGTACCACTTATTAACCTTTGAAATTACCAGATTTAAGATTAACTTTTGGATTTCCTCATCTCTATGTGCTTTTCATCTGTCCATGCATTTCAGTGCACCATAATGCTATCCGTCCATATAACTTTCGCCGTTCACCAGCCCCAACACTAGCCACTTTGCTGCTGTGCTAGTTTTAATAAATGATAACGTTTTTAGAAAATATCGCAACAACGGAATCGGGCATGCCTATGGTAAAGTCATTCTATATATGTTAAAAATTAAAAATTGTAACGCTCAAACTGAAACTCCAAAGTGAAACGTTTGATCTAATTCCATATAAATATAAGGTGTGTGCGCGCAATAAAGAGGGCAACAAAGTTGATTGCATATATTTCCTGTGTCTCTATGTCACCAATTTTTCTTGTGTCTCTATGTCACCAATTTTTCTTGTTTTTAAACTGAAGAGACCATGGAGATAGAGGAACCTCGCTCACGAAGAGAGTTCTCGGAATGGTCTGAAATAAATGAGGATTTGAAAAGAGATATATTGGCATGGGTGCCATTGGATTGTTGTTTCAGATTTCGTGGTGTATCGAAAGAATGGGATGCCTTATTTTTAAAACACATTCACATATATTCTCTAAACCTAACCCTAATTTTTAAAACACATTCACATATATTCTCTAAACCTAACCCTAAAACCCTAACCCTAATACTAATAACACCTAACTCTAAAACCCTAACCCTAATACTAATAACACCTAACTCTAAAACCCTAACCCTAATACGAATATCGGGATTTTGCAGGCCAAGTTTGATGCAATGGATAATGAATAACTCTTCCAGGATCATCTGAAACAATTAATACTTGTTGAGAAAAAGGCATAGGCCATCACCCTCTTGGGATTCATAGTGACTTCCTGCTTAGTGTGGAGCTTAGTTTGAATTTCTTGGGCAGTTTGAAGACTACCCTCCCACCTTTCGCAGTCCCACCGTTCTGATTACTGCAATTCGTATAAGACGAAATGAGGCCACAGAAAAAAGTAAAGTTCTGTACAGGAAAAAACTTGTGAATGGCGCCCCCAAAGAGCGGCTGCAATACATGGAAAAGGTACCTCTGTCTATCAGATTTCTCGGCATAACTTCCATTGTTGTTGCCTAGTATATATAAAATATTTTATATTGCCATTATCCATTTTCATTCGGCATAACTTCCATTATTGTTGCCTAGTATATATAAAATATTTTATATTGCCATTATCCATTTTCATTTTGAGGACTTCACTTGAATTGTGCTACTGCTCAATGCCATCATTCTCCATTGTCATTTTGAGGATTTCACTTGAATTGCGCCATTGTTCAATGCCATCAGTCTTCATTGTTAAGGAGGTAGGTTCTCCACTGATACAAATGGAAATGTAAGCATCATAAGAAAGATAAATAAGAGAACGAGGCCACACAAATAATACACAAAGCCACACATAAACAATACAAAATAAAAGACAAAATTATATACAAACACAGTGAACAGACTTGCAAACCAACCAACCAAAACAATAAAATTGCATTTCCACTCTTCAACACAAACCAAATACAATATTAAGAAAAACAACCAAAGACCTGGATTATGAAAATGGAGCTGATCCGCAACGTAAACAAGGAGCAACGATCTTTGGTGAATACCTCTTCTAGCATTGTGATAGAGACCGGATTATATGACGACTGCTAGTATTTTGTCGGTGATGGCAAGATACACGCCATTAAAAAAAACCAAATGAAACGCCTGACCTAATATGGGATCCGTGGAAATGAAGCCAAAAAAAACCAAATGAAATGCCTGACTTAATATGGGATCCGTGAAAATGAAGCGTGAGATAGTGCTTAATCATCCAGACGTGTCAATCAAGATTTGTATACACATTAGTATTTGTTAATTATTTAATCGTGGTAATCAATTGGCTATGTAGTAAATTCTTAATATGATTAAGTAAATGTGAAAAAGTAAACATATTAACTGATGCTTTCATAAATGCTAGGTAGTTACGAACATTCAATACAATAGGTTGATTTGAGAGGAGAGTAAGAATGTGCCAACATCTTCAATTGCTATCCATAAGATTAAAAATTATAATTAAAAGATCATTAATTGTGCCCATCTCAACGTAATTAAATTAATCAATTGAATTAATCTATAAATTATTTTTAAAAATTATTATTATTCAAACTAATTATAATGAAAGTAAATTTATCTCTGTGCCATTTTTTTTATTTTTTTTAAATTTAGCAATGCACTGTTAACTTTCTGTTCATACATTAATAATATGATAAATTTTTCTATGTACAATTTCTTTTCTTAAATTTAGCAATACACTGTTAACGTCTCTTCTTTACAGTATATTAATATGATCAATTTCATCCATTAATGAGAAAAATAACATTAACCGCTGAAGGAGAATTTACTGTGTCTTGATGGGAGGTTTGGAAATTGGCAGAGAGAGGGGAATGCTGTTTTCCAACAACCACAGCTCTACTTTCATTTACGTTGATACTCGTTTTTGGGCACACGATGCATCCAAGTTTGTTGTTTTACTTAAATATTTAGTAGTTTTGGGATGTTTGAGAGAAGTTTCCACTTATTTCATATGAATTTTATTTATTTATTTATGGAATTCAAGTACTTAGTG
>ML788724.1:28978-66748 GCA_009831015.1 Picea engelmannii
TCAAAACCACATAAGATCAGAGTATTCGGGTGCGAGTTGGCACCCTACAAGCTGCCCAAGTATGTGCCGGTAAGAATCTTTGCGTTAGAGTATATAATACAGATCATGAATTCAGATGACATCCATTTTGTATCCTTGAAGAAAAAGAAGCAGCTTAGAATCAAGGGGCAGATTGGCTCCTTCATCTGCAACAGTCGTGGCGCCGGAGAAGAAGCAAACCGGATGCTGAGAGAGATGAAGTTTTTCTTAAGCTTCCCATTTCATTATGATCCTTGTGGGATCATCTCAGAAATGTGGGTGAAGAACAAAAACATCTCATACGTTCACGAAGCTAAGCCCGGAATTGAGAAATTCGCTAATCAGACTGTGTGGGTGCCTAACACCTTGGTCGAAGTGGAACAACAGTTTCCCCCAACCACTGTTCCACCAACGACCATGCCACAGGTCCCTAAGGAAAAAAGGCCTCGACAGGATTTATCTCCACCTGTCATGGAGGTATCATCAGAAGAGTTCCAGTTGCACACTAAGAGGCCCAATACAATTTCAGTGCCTGGTCCGCTGTAGAACAAGAAGCCCCGCCTACCACAGTAACCAAGCCTGTCATTCCACCTTTTGGCTCAACCCTAGATAAGGAGGTCACCCCAGCAGTGCCAAAGAAATCCTCAGACTCCCCGCTGGACACTCAGCTGGGCAAGACTGGGCCCAAGTTGAGCATTTTCGAGAAGTACGAGCTGATTAAGAAAAAGAATCAGACCCTTACCAACAGTACTTACGCTCAGTTTCGGAAGCAGACGTCGACTGTGCAGCATAGGCTGTTGTTTTCATTTGACACAGAAAAGGGCAGGATGCACATGGCCTTCCTCCAGGCACAGGTACCAGACCCCAAGGTGATCACAGACTACAAGAGGGCCACCTTCGAATTCCAGATGAAGGACGTGCACCCAACAGATTAGATGGATCTACACAAGCAGACAGGGGAGATGGCATTCCATACGTTGGTGCACGCTTCCGCTTCTGCAGCCAAATTGTAGGTGTCTCTCAACAATGCTCAGATGCAGCTCAAGCTGGAGAAGATATCGTCCTTTGCGAAGGACAATAGAATCAAGACTTTGGAGGAGCTAGTCCTCAAGATCGGCTATGATCCTTTGAACATCAAAGCTGCAGAGGAGATGATAAAGAAGAAGAATGTAGACATCGCCTCCTTGAGGAAACAACTGAAGCTCCTGCCCACAGAGGACTCGCAGGCGAAGGAGATAGCAGAGAAAGAAGGCGAGAATGATGAAATGCTCAAGCTGCTCATGGAGCAGAATGCACAGCTCAAAGAAATGGAAGCTGAGATGGAGAGATTATTAAAAGAGAAGGAGCAGATGAAGCCAATGGAAGTCATTCCATTGAGTGCCATTCTGATTTCAGGAGTAGGCAGAGCAGCAGTGACAACAGTCCTATCCGCAACTCCATTGACATCACAAGAGGGGACAACCGACCTCGCCAAATCCATGGAAAAGATGAACTTGCAAGAGACAGAGATCAGTAGGCTTAAAAAGGAAGTTGAGAACCTCCAGGAAATCAAAACTTCCTTCCAGACCAGTCTCTCCAAGGAAAAGCAGGTAACTGAGCATCTCAAGAAGCAGCTACAGCAGCTCCAAAAGCAAACAGTGACAGGGAAAACTTTGGCTGAGGTCAAAGAGAATGTATGGACAGACATCACAAAGTCCATAAATGAGATATGGCCCATGATCCAAATTATGTTTGAGCAGAATGAGTTGGTCCAGAGGAGAAAACAGACTATTGAAAAGATCAGAGTAGAATTGGGGGAGATGCCAACACAGGTGAATGATATCATCAAGTTCCTAAATTCTAAGGCCAGAGAAGAGCTAGAATAAATGAAGATTGAAGACAGAACAACGACCATCCTTGAGGTCAAGAGAGTTTTGACGAAGAGAGGATTAATGCTTCAACTGGAAGAAAAGGTTCAGATCATGGACCAGGGGGTACAAAGGTTCTTCAATAAGATTGAGGCTCTCCAAAAGAAAGGTCTACCTAGTCTGAAGGTTATTAATGATAAACTGATGACACTTCCGGATTACAAGAAGAGATTGGCTGAGGTGTCCAAGGATAGTTCAAAGTTTGCAGGCATACAAGGGAGCATCACTGGCAACGCATTCATGGATGCCCTTCAGTTGGAAATCAATATCCAACATGAGATTCGATACATATTCCTCACTAAGCCTACATTTTCCAAGTATACAGAAATGGACGAAGTGTATCGAAGACTGCTCAAAGTCACTGTGCCTAGTCATCTCCGATGGGAAGAACTCTGCGATCTACTCGATTAGTAGATGAGTTGTCCAGGTCCAGTCACCTGTCCAGTCAGATGAGGTCATGCAAAGGCTTCATCAACGGTCTACCCAGAAATCAGCGTGCAGTTACACCAAGTCATCAAGCAGTTCCTAGATTTAGGAGATTTGTTAAATTAGTTAGTCCAAAAATAGAATTAGCACGTCCTGATCATTTATGACATGAACGTTTGTAATTTTAGTTATAAATACTTCACCTTTCGAAGTATTGGGGGTTGTTGATCTTCACACCCTGACGCTATCAGACTATAACATTTTTGAAGAGATCTGCCATTAATAAAAAGGAGGCACTTTTACAGGATTCTTGCGTGTATTCATTGGTGATTTTTATTCTCTAAGTTGAATGTTATTCTTGCTTTGTGATCATATTGTTTTCTGAAACTAATCTTTCAGAGTAACAAATGTTGCAGGATTTATCTTGGATACCCTGTTTCTGACTTGAAATATTTTAGTGTTTATCTTCTGGTGTTTTCAATTAAGAAATTCTTAACTGCTTCTTAGTTGAAATTATCTTTCTCATCTTTTCTTCTGTCCATCATTTAAGCTACTGAAAGATCTAGTGATTATATTATCTCGCCCTGTGAAAGTTTTTTCCTTTGCATTTTTGGTTTGCATTTCATTTTTATTAAAACACAGACCCCATAGCCCAATGGATGTGTAGACTGTCTCAACCAATTCAACAAAACACTTTGACAACAAAACTCACCTATATCTTTACCTAGCCTAATATCAAAAATTGGAAACATAGCTAAATCATATAGAGAGATCCCTCTCTGAAGCTGGAAGGGCTAGATCCCAGCTTTAAAAGTGGTTGGATAAAGTTATCTTTGTAGATTTCTTCTGTTTCAACCTCTAGGAAATTTACCAAGTGCTAACAGAAGGTTTTCCTTAAGAATGGTCAAAGTTTCTTTAATCTTCTCCATGTATGACTCTATTTCCCGTAATTTGGAGTTATCTTCTGAAAAGTATTGTTAGGACCCTATAATGTGCCTTTTTGCTCATACTTTTTCATTACATCCTTTTCCCACTCATATTTAAGCCTACACTATCACCTTAATCTATCTCTCCAAAGGTATATAACGTTTCTTCTCTTTGCTATATGTTTAATTTGTTTTACATGTAATTTTATATTACTCTCATACTTTGCCATTAATCAGAATATATAGTTGCTGAAACAGTTTGAACTGCAGTTAATATACTATTGCTGCTTGAAGACCACGTTGCTGAAACAGTCAACAGTACGCAAATCCCATTGCTAAAACAGTCTGTGATTTGTGATGTTGAAACAACATTTCACATACAACAGTAACAAGAAGGAGATGTTACACTGGCCGCAACAGCCATACCTTAAGCTAGTACCATTACAACCATCGTTGCTGCTTGAGACCACGTTGCTGAAATATTCAAACAGGATGCAAATCTCGTTGCTGAAACAGTCCGTGATTTGCGATGATGAAACAGTATTTTACAAACATCAGTAACAAGAAAAGATAAATAAAGAAGTTGTTACACCGACCGCAACATCTGTACCTCAAGCCAACACCATTCCAACCACTGTAACAACATTTTTCTACGGGAGATCAAAATATCCTATTCCAGCATAGAAGATTAGATCAGACTAAGAATATGATTTGTATGTACACATGTAATTTTATACTTAATTGTATTAACAGTATTCTCCTCTTTAAATAGGGGGGAAATCAACATTAAAGGGGGATTACGAAAGGCTTAGATAGGGGCGTGAATTACAGAGAAGGAGCGTGTTCACTTTGGATATTGTAACTTGTCACAATTGACAGATGAATAAAAGATCATTCTGAGCATTCCTTCTTAATTCCTTTTATTTCTGGGGAATCTTGTGAGAAGGAAAGGGCCCACCTTCTTCACAAGATTCACCCATTAGTTTCTATAGTGTGTTAGTATTGTTTTTATCTATATCTTGTTAAAAATCTGTTTCGCTGAAACTCTGTTTGCACTTATTGTTACATCGTTTTCATACAATTCATTCCTAGGTAATTGTTAATCATTTTGATTGGTAATTCTGTTTGCAGAATGAGTTTATGAAAGTGTGATAGTCAGAGACAGGTGCTGAAGATTCCTGCTTTGGGGAATAGGGTCTTGTTCTTTGTTACAGAATAGTTAGTCTTCAGTAATTGTTAATCATTTTGATTGGTAATTCTATTTGCAGAATGAGTTTATGAAAGTGTGATAGTCAGAGACAAGTGTTGAAGGTTCCTACTTTGGGGAATAGGGTCATGTTCTCTATTACAGAATATTTAGTCTTCTTTGCAGTATGCTGAAAGGTTCCTTTTTCCTAGGTTGTTGTTTCTTAATGTAATCCAGGATTCTTCTGATAATTATTTCCTTTTGAATCTTAAACTCTGCAATAGATAGATTTCTTTTACTGTAATTCAGAGTAGAACTTCAGTCTGTTCAAAGAAAGGAGTGATTAGTATAAATTTTACTACAACTTTGGATTTCTTTTGAGATTGAGCATATACAGTGTGTGATTGCCTTTGAAATAAACAAACTTCTTTGATTTATGTGACACTTGATTGTTTTAATTAATAAGCTATTATAGTGACCAACATTTTGGCGCCGTTGCCGGGGAAGGCAATTATAGATTTCAAAAGCATTTACGTATTTCTTTTAGATGTATAGATTGCATGAGAGGACGTGGACCCCCCAAGGAAACTGACCCTACAAGTGGCAGGGGCAGAGGAAGAGGAGGAAGAAAGACTTTTATCGACTAGATCATATCAAAATCTGAATCTTTTGTTCCTCAACGACCAAGCTCTCGAAAAACATAGCCTCAACCTTCCTTTCAAGCGAACTTTGAAACGGAGACAGTTGAAAAACCAACAGATGACATTGAAGATCGAGTAAGTGCAGTAGGGGAACAGACAGAAGAAACCATGGATGGATATAATGAAGAATTGCACCATGAAGAACAGGTAGGTCTTGAAGTAGAGGTAAACGATGAAAACTCTTTTTCTACCTTAGGATTTCCTATTGGTGATCTTCCTAGAGGAGTGGCTCCCATGAAGAATATTCCACTTTCATCTTTACCTAACTTTCATGGTTTATCTTCTGAAGATCTTGATGAATTCCTTTTCGAGTTTGACATATTATGCAGAAGTTATGATTATATTTCCAATGTTAAAAAATTAAAGCTATTCCCAACAACATTAAAGGGAAATGCATTAAGATGGTTCATGAGTCTTGGAGGTCATGTAATCACAACATGGGATCAGATGAAACAAAAATTTCTGCACAAATATCAAGACTATTGCCGAACAAGAGAAAAAATAGAAGAACTATTCAAGATGATACAGAAAGAGGATGAAAATCTGGAGGACTTTGTGGAAAGGCTATAGTATAATCTACAAATATCCAGTCACCCCGATGTAAGTAAATATATTCTTAAAACAATATTATTAAAAGGAGTAAGGAATCACTGTCTAGATATGTTGAATATGCTTGGAAAAGGGGACATATCTAAAGAATCATATGATGAAATTGTTAACCTCTGTAAAAGATGTTCAAGAGGAGATGCAAGGAATAGATCAAACAACAGGGATACCACATTTTCAAGAGTTCAAAAATCAACCAGTGGAGGAGCAACAAGAGACGAAATAGGTAATCTACTTGAGGAATTTAAAAATGAAATGTTAAGTTCTTTTGCTTCACAAATTGACACCTTGCAGATTCAAAAGAAACAAGCCGAAGCCGAAGCATCTCTGTCCATATTTTGTTCCAAATGCAGAGATAAGCACCCACGAAGGGAATGCCCATTGGACAAAAAACCAATTTGCACCATTTGTGATAAGGATCATGAAACTCAACAATGCCCTTCTTTACCAGGAATCAAGGAAACATTGCAACCAACCGATGAAGAAGCTGAAGTTGTCTATCTGTTGACATAGAGAAGGAAATGGAAACCACGGGGACAAGGTATGAATCATAATATTCCATTTACATCTTCTAATCATTGGAATAATTATTTGTCTTTTAGTCAAGAAAATTACCCTCCCTTCAATCAAATGAATTACCCACCCATGCAACAAACAAACCCTCCCTTTGTAAACCCAACAATATGGACACCTTGACCTTCACAACAACAACCTTACCTTAACCAATGGAATCCAAATTGGAGAGGTCAACAACCCTCGTTCCCAAATCAATTTCCTCAATTTCAAGTTCAGCAACCACTCTCTTTACCATCAGGTACTCCACCGAATAATCAAATAATGAGGCCCCAACTACTTGTACAACCTAACCCTAACCCCAATAATAAGATTGTGCAGTGCATTGATATTCAAAACCAACCTATACTTTCTCTTTTCCCTGCACAATGCAATGATATTCATTTACGATCTGGGAAAATAGTAGAACCTATCATTGATGATGTTACCTCTTCTGACTCCGATAAAGAATAAATAAAAAAACACGATGTACCTGAAGAGGTACAACCATCCTCAAACACTGTTGCTGAAACAACAGAACCACCATTCCCTGAGCGTTTATCTTTGACTAAAACTCTTGATCCACTTTCTTTCAATCTTCTAGGGGAATTACAAAATCTCTATGCCAAAATTCCACTATTACAAGCACTAAGAGATGTACCAATTTATGCCAGAACTATGCGATACATTTTTGTTAAGAAACCCGGTAGGAAAACTAAAGATCCCCTCACAGTTCATGTCATGGGTGATTTGTCTACACTAATGTCGGGTAAAGTTCCCCCAGTTAAATATGGTGATCCTGGCCATCCTACTTTCACAGTGCAAATTGGAAAAACAATAATCCCTCGAGTTCTGGTCGACTTAGGTGCTGCTATCAATATTATGACTCTTGAAACTTCAGAACTGTTACAACTAAAGAATGAAATCAGAGATACCCCAACCATTCTAGAATTAGCTAACCGTTCTACAATCAAACCGGAAGGAGTCATTGAAGACCTAATCATCTCAGTTGAGTCCTGGAATTATCCAGCTGACTTTGTGGTATTACAACCTAAAACAAAGTTAGGGGGTCATCCTCTAATTTTGGGCAGGCCTTGGCTAGCCACAACATATGCCTTTATCAGCTGCAGATCTGGTTCAATGACAATTTCCAATGGATATGAGACCAAAAATCTTACCCTCTACCCTCACACTACACCCTTGATTAATAATGACAATTCTTTATGGGTGGACTTTGATGATCAAACAACTCAACCTATCTTGACTATCAGACAAGCCTTAAGCCTTAAAGATGCCATTGGGGATGAAGTAATTAATAATTTTATTTGTGAACCCTCCTTTGTGATTCCAGAAACACATAATCAACTAGCTTCACTTTTGGAGTCAGATATCCAGGAAAACCTTAACTCTGAAGACCTACCTCAAACATCAGCTACCATCTCTTCTAAAAGTATACCAGTAGAAATTGAACCTGGCAAAACAATGATTATAAACCCCAACTTGACAGTTGCTGAAACACAGTAATTAATGAAGTTACTTCTGGAACATAAGGAAGCATTCACATGGGACTATACATATATGAAGGGAATCTCTCCTGAATTATGTACTCATCGTATCTATATCAAGGAAGATTGTCGACCGATCTGCCAATCTCAACGGCGAATGAACCCTAATTTAAGAGAAATTCTTAAAGAGGAACTTCAAAAATTGCTTAATGCAGGGTTTATATATCTTATATCTGACAGTGAATGGGTTTTCCTGTTGGTAATAGTTACTAAGAAAAACAGGAAATGGAGAATGTGTGTAGATTATAGAGCCTTAAATAAAGCCACTCAAAAAGATCACTTTCCATTACCACTCATTGATCAGGTGTTAGATAGTTTGTCAGGGAAGAAATTCTTCTCTTTCTTAGATGGTTTCAGTGGGTATAACCAAATCAAAATTGCACCCCAAGACCAAGATAAGACCACTTTTACTAGCCCATGGGGAACTTTTGCTTATAGAGTCCTCCCATTTGGACTATGTAATGCACCAACAACCTTTCAAAGAGCAGTTATAGGAATCTTTTCTGATATGATTAATGACTCTATGGAAATTTGTATGGATGATTTTACCCCTTATGGTGTCTCTTTTGAGGAAGCACTACAAAATCTTGAGAAAGTGCTTAACCGATGTATACAAGCCTATCTCTCCTTAAGCACCGAAAAATGTCATATGATGATGAGTGAAGGAGTGGTACTTCGACACTTTATTTCATCTCAAGGAATTCAGGTAGATACATCCAAGATACAAGTCATTAAAGACCTTCCTATTCCCAAAACCCAAACAGGTGTGAGAAGTTTCTTAGGACATGCTGGATATTATAGAAGATTTATTAAAAAAAATTCCAAAATAACTTCTCCTTTGTTTGTGTTACTTATGAAAAATAATGAATTTAAGTGGACTAATATTTGCCAGGAAGCATTTGATACACTCAAACATCAGTTATCTACAACTCTTATTCTAAGAGGACCTGATTGGACACTTCCCTTTCATATATCCTCTGATGCTTCAGATACTGCAATAGGAGATTTCTTGGGACAAGAAGAAAATCATCTCCCTTATGTTATCTACTTCATTAGCAAGAATATGAGTCCTGCTAAACTTAACTATACAGTTACCGAAAATGAATTTTTAGCAGTTATCTATGCTATTAATAAATTTCGACATTACATCATTGGCTATTCTACTTTTGTCCATATTGATCACTCAACTATCAAATATTTAATGAAAAAATCTGTCAAAAATGCTCGAGTCACCAGATGGTTACTATTATTACAAAAAATTGATATTACAATTGTAGATAGACCAGGAAAAGAAAATGTAGTTGCTGATTTTCTTTCTCGGTTAACACCTAATGATAATACTCCAGTAGATGGTTCCTTTCATGATGAATATTTATTTGCATTATCTGCTCACTCACCATGGTATGCAGACATCGCTAACTATTTGGTTGCAAGGAAGTTACCACCACACCTATCCCACCGAGAGAAAACAAGAATCATTCAAAAAAGTGCTCGGTATAGCTGGATAAGTGGGTGTCTTTTCCACACAGGACTTGATCAAGAAATCCGAAGATGCATTAGAGAAGATGAGGTTTATGATTTACTAAAAGCTTGTCATGATGGCCCTTGTGGAGGGAATTTTGTTGATAAAAGAACAACGCATAAAATTCTTCGGATGGGTTATTATTGGCCCTCACTTTTTAAAGATGCAAAGAAATATGTTTGGGCCTGTGATAGCTGCCAAAGAATGGGTCAACCTAATCATAGAGATGAAATGCCATTAAACCCACAGGTAATACTCGAACCATTTGAAAGATGGGCCTTAGAATTTGTAGGACCCATTAACCCTCCATCCAATCAAAAAGTTTATATAGTGGTCTGCACAGATTATATGACCAAATGGGTGGAGGCTAAAGCACTCCATAGAGATATTGAAGAAGTTGTTCTAGATTTTTTATTTGAAGATATCTTTATCAGATTTGGAGTGCCTAGTGAATTAGTCACAGATGGAGGACCTCCTTTTACCTCTCATGGTTTTAAAGCCACCCTTCAAAAATATCATATTCATCATATAATGACTACACCATACCACCCCCAAGCCAATGGATAGGTGGAAAGCACAAATAAAGTAATAGAATCCATTCTCACAAAAACAGTGAAGGAAAACAAGAAGGATTGGTCTCAAAGGCTCCCTGAAGCATTATGGGCTTACAGAACTACCTGGAGAAATACTACAGGATTCTCCCCTTATGAATTAGTTTATGGAAAAAGTGTTGTCTTTCCTGTGGAATTTGAAATCAAAACCTTAAGGACTATTTTATCTGTTAACCTTGATTTGACTGATGCACAAATAGCCAGGTTGGAACAACTTAATGAATTGGATGAAAAAAGATTAGATTCCATTCACCAGACAACTATGATTCAACAACAAAGAACAAAATGGCATGATAAAACCATCAAGCATAAGCAATTCCAAAAAGGTAATTGGGATTTACTGTATGATTCTCGGTTTAAATAATTTCAAGGGAAACTACGTACAAGATGGCTAGGACCTTACAAAGTGGATACTATTTTCCCCAATGGAACAGTAAGACTCCTAACAATTGATGACTCTAAAACACCATTATTAGTGAATGGTCATCGACTCCGTCTGTACTAGCGGCCCATTTCCAAAGAAGATTTTAAGGCCACATGTGTGGCAGATTCACAATATCTCTTTTTAGAGGAGCCTCCTGTCCCTCATTGCATTTAACTTTTCTGAATTTTATTTCTTTAATATTAGATTAAATTTCTTTTACTAATAATCCCTATTAAGGAATGACATGTTACAATTGATTCTTTTGCAGATTCTCGATCCAGAAAAGGCCTACCAAGAGAGGACAACCTTACTACAAGCAGATCAAAGTTTCATTTTGTGAAGCATTGCCCCTTCTTTCTTCAATCCATTCATCTTCATTTCCCATTCAACATCCCCATCATTCATCCTTCTTTATTTTCTTTCCTTTCCATTCCCTTTCTCCATTTTTTCCATTGCCGAAACACCATTGTTCAACAACATTTTTCTTCATTTCCCCATTGTTGAAACACCACTCTTCAACAACATTTTCCCCATTTTCCCATTGCTGAAACACCACTCTTCAACAACTTTTTTCCTCATTTTCCCCATTGCTGAAACACCACTCTTCAACAACATTTTCCCTATTTTCCCATTGCTGAAACACCACTCTTCAACAACATTTTCCTCATTTTCCCCACTGCTGAAACACCATTTCTTCAGTAGAATTTTCTAGTGTTAAAACATCACTCTTCAACAAACATTTTTCCATTCTTTTCCTGTTGCTGAAACACCACTTTTTCAGCATTTCCTGTCAGTAAAAACATCTTTTTCAACTCTTTTGCTCTCACTTCTCCTATTTTCATATAGTCTGTCCTTTCACTACCTTCTCCCATGATTAAACAAACCCTTGATACAATTTCTCTCATAAATCCAAAGTCTCTCCCATGGTTACTGCAGATCTATTATGGACAGACACTATATTTTTCGAAGTACGAATCAAAGGTAAAGATGAGGTATGTAAACTTTATATGTAAATACAATTGAACTATGGCTAACGAGAAGATCCTGATTCATTTTATCATTCACTTAAAGTCACTATTTTTAGCCATAGTTGGGGGGGAGAAATATCGAAACGTGATGCCATCATTTCACATGAACCGACTACCGTCACTTCTTTTTACCCATCATTTCATTTTTTTTCACCATCATTTGCATACCCTCATCCACAAAACTTACTCTGTTCGGGTGCGGTTACTTGACTCTCTGACTGTGCATTTTACTAAGCTGAATAGCTATGGGAGGTCCTGTTATACGATACGAGCCTGCCATGACAACCCTGCTAGAATTGTATCTAGAAGTATACCAAATCTTTCAGTAGGCAGGTTGGCTGGGTTATTTTCAGAGGCTCCAGGGGTTTGATCAACAACAGGTTCTTCAATTTGCTCGAAATCTTCAACAAGACCATTCTATTGTTCAAGGGGTTAGGATTCCACTCACAGAGGATGATATCGAACAGGTTTCGGGTCTTCTGGTCACTGGCATTCGCTGGTTCAGCCGCAAACACATTATCCTTAATGCCCAGCAGGATTTTCTCTTGCCAAGAGAACAAGTTGAGCATAAAGGTCGGGGTGTTCGACTTAGCTCATTGTCGCCTCCTTGGCCGAAAGTTGCAGAGTTTGTCAAGCACTACCTTACCTGTGAAGGCCGATACCAGGTAATTTACTAGTCCGACTTTGTCTTGTTATCGCATTTACGACATGCTAGTATGGTCAATATTCCTTACTATCTGCTCAGATGTCTTAGAAATATGTTGCATTATTGTAAACAGGCTAAAAATCCCATCCTTTCCCTCACCCATCACCGTCTCGTTCAATTACTCATCCAAAAGGGTTTTACCCAACAAAACCCTCTCCTAAACAACCCACCCATAAACCCTCAGGAAGCTGCTGAACATCCTGAAAATCCTCATGAAGAGCAACCAAAAAACCTTCTTGACTTTCCTAAAATACCTATTAATCTGCCTACAGACCCAATTGATCCAATTAACCCTCCTACCATACCAAGTCCGCCCCACAATTTACCAGAATCATCTACCCCTATTGTTCATATTCTTAGTGATGATTCTGAAGTAGATAAACCTGATAACCCTCCCTGCCCCATCACTGAGGAAAAACCCACTCGCAAAAGAAAGAAAAAAATTATTACTTTTCCTTCCTTTTTACCAAAAAAATGAATGAGGGCTTCAACAAGAGAAGCCACTACCGCCACTATCCTAAAAATCCAACCCATTTTGCTAAAAACCCATACACCTCTACCCTCCCAAACCCCAGAATTTTTACCTGTTCAACCCACGGGCATTGAAACACAAGAACCATAAGCCGAAGATGTTGCAACATCATTTCCTTTACATCAAGTAGCTGTCACACAAGAACCAGCTACTCATTCAATAGCTGTCACACAAGAACTAGCTACTCATTCAGTAGCTGAAACACAAGAACCAACTACATCTAAAACACAAGAACCAGTTGCTGACTTCATTCCTGAAATACAAGAATAAGATGCCCAGGGTGTTGCAACAGTAGCTGTCACACAAGAACCAACTACTCATTCAGTAGCTGAAACACAAGAACTAGCTATAGCTGTCACACAAGAACCAACTACAGCTGAAACACAAGAACCAGTTGCTGACCTTATTCCTAAAGTTCAAGAATCACATGCCCAGGGTGCTGAAACACTATTTTCTTTTCATCAAGTAGATGAAACACAAGAATCAACTGTTGATTTTGTAGCCGCTCCACAAGAACCAATTACTGAGGCTGTGACCATTACACAGAAACCAGTCACCCCTCTTGATACACTGATGACAGATCAACAACCAGAACCAACAATGGCTTCTCTCTTACAAGAGAATGAGTTTCTAAGATCAGAACTAGAAGCTTACAAGCAAGAGCTGGTAATGGAAAAGGAAGCCTATGACAGGGAAATTAATTTGTATACCTTAGCTGGCATAGTGGCCATGGCAGAGAAAAACAAAAAAGATGATCAGTATAGAAAGTATATGTGTAGCCAATGCGGGGATATTTATGATAAAGAAGGCTATAAAGTGGTTCAAATCCCAATACCTGGAGCCTCCCCTGCACCTACAACTTTTGCAGTTAAAAAAAAAGAGGAACGTCCTACTGTTACACAAGAACTAGTAGGACCTTCAAAAATTCCAAAAAGCAAAGTTAATCTACAGGAACCCTGGCCTATAACAATTGTTAAATTAGAAGCCCCTGTTTTTATTAGTAAAGTTGTACAAATTCCGCCTATTGATGAATCTACCCCTCCTAGTAAGATCAGTACCCCTACTTTTGTGGAACAAACCACTCAGACTCTACCGCGGCCTACCACTGACGATGCTGAAACACAAATTCTGCCTATTGATGAATCTGCCCCTCCTAGCAAGATCAATACCCCTACTCTTGTGGAACAAGCCACTTAGACCCTACCTCAGCCTACCACTTACGATGCTGAAACACAAACTCAACCATGGAATGAGCATGCAATAATGGACAAATGGAAAAAGGAGTCTGCTATTACATAGGACAAAAGTTTACAGGAGCAAAGACTACTTTGGCTGAACCACATCTATTCAAACTGGGAATCTTTGGAGCAAACACGCCAAGAATCTTGTGCCCATAAGAAGAAGAATGAAGAGTTAAAAGGAAAATTGCTCCTGATGTTTGATTTGGTACAAAAATTGTTGGCTGCTAGGAACCCATCCTCAAATTACTCTCTTTTCCTTATAGAACGACTTGCATTTTTTCAGATTAAATCAATCAAAGAAGGAAGACCCTATGCAGTGTTCAAACCAGAAGATTTTGTTCAAACTTTTGCAGAAGCCTCTACTACTGATCAACACCTATTATGTGAGGTGTATCTTCATAATGAAGCCATTCCTGAGAACATACAGCTTAATCTTAACCCTCCTGTTGGTGATATCCATATTCGGGCATTTGTCTCCTTCCTTACCAACCAAATTACGTGTCAGAATGATTTTCTAGCTGCCAAACATAATGAAGATAACCGTCTCCTCTGGATACGACCAGAACCATAGAACGCTGCCACATTTGTTGCAGAATATTATAAATTTTTGAAGAAACCAGGGATCACCCAATATATACGACAACTACAGGCAACAATACTTCAGGTTTGTCAACAGTTTATTAAATTCACAGAGACTTCTGCCCTAAAAGAAAATAACATGTTTTGGCAACAATCTTTTGAGAAAAGGCAGGAACACAATCCCTTTAGTCCTACCAATCTTGAGACAACAATCTCTCGAGTACCTAGTTACATCAAATGTGTCCAGCAATGTGCTGAAAATTGGATAGGTCATCAGTTCCATTTTCACATTCTGTGGATGCCAGCAGAGAAGTATCAAGTTCAGCATAAGTTGCCCAAGAAGGTTGAAGCAACAGCCTGGCAAAGGCTACAACGTGTTCAAGGATTCAGAGCCCCAACAGACAGTACCTTCTACAACTGTTGCTTAAGTAATTTGCATGCTCATAGTCGGTATCCAGATTCTGATTCAGATTAAAGTTGCCTGAGGACATGCAACCTTTTTAGTTTGGGGGGATGTTAGGACCCTATAATGTACCTTTTTGTTCATACTTTTTGCTATCATTACATCCTTTTCCCACTCATATTTAAGCTTACATTATCACCTTAATCTATTTCTCTAAAGGTATATAACGTTTTTTCTCTTTGCTATATGTTTAATTTGTTTTACATGTAATTTTACATTACTCTCATACTTTGCCATTAATCAGAATATATAGTTGCTGAAACAGTTTGAACTGCAGTTAATATACTATTGCTGCTTGAAGACCACGTTGCTGAAACAATCAACAGTATGCAAATCCTGTTGCTGAAACAGTCCATGATTTGCGATGCTGAAACAACATTTCACATACAACAGTAACAAGAAGGAGCTGTTACACTGGCCGCAACAGCCATACCTTAAGCCAGCACCATTACAAACATCATTGTTGCTTGAGAACACTTTGCTAAAACAGTCAAACAGGACGCAAATCCCGTTGTTGAAACAATCCGTGATTTGCGATGCTGAAACAGTATTTTACAAACAATAGTAACAAGAAAAGATAAATAAAGAAGTTGTTACACCGGCCGCAACAACTGTACCTCAAGCCAACACCATTCCAACCACTGTAACAACATTTTGCTACGGGAGATCAAAATATCCTATTCCAGCATAGAAGATTAGATTAGACTAAGAATAGGATTTGTATGTACACATGTAATTTTATACTTAATTGTATTAAGAGGATTCTCCTCTTTAAATAGGGGGGAAATCAACATTAAAGGGGGATTACGAAAGGCTTAGCTAGGGGGGTGAATTACAGAGAAGGAGTGTGTTCACTTTGGATATTGTAACTTGTCACAATTGACAGATGAATAAAAGATCATTCCGAGTATTCCTTCTTAATTCCTTTTATTTTTGGGGAATCTTGTGAGAAGGAAAGGGCCCACCTTCTTCACAAGATTCACCCATTAGTTTCTGTAGTGTGTTAGTATTGTTTTTATCTATATCTTATTAAAACTCTGTTTTGCTGAAACTCTGTTTCCACTAATTGTTACATCGTTTTCATACAATTCATTCCTAGGTAATTGTTAATTATTTTGATTGGTAATTCTGTTTGCAGAATGCGTTTATGAAAGTGTGATAGTCAGAGATAGGTGCTGAAGACTCATGTTTTGGGGAATAAGGTCCTGTTCTCTGTTACAAAATAGTTAGTCTTCAGTAATTGTTAATCATTTTGATTGGTAATTCTGTTTGCAGAATGAGTTTATGAAAGTGTGATAGTCAGAGATAGGTGCTGAAGGTTCCTACTTTGGGGAATAGGGTCCCGTTCTCTATTACATAATAGTTATTCTTCTTTGCAGTATGCTGAAAGGTTCCTTTTTCCTAGGTTGATGTTTCTTAATGTAATTCAAGATTCTTCTGATAATTATTTCCTTTTGAATCTTAAACTCTGCAATAGATAGATTTCTTTTACTGTAATTCAGAGTAGAACTTTAGTCTGTTCAAAGCAAGGAGTGATTAGTATAACTTTTACTACAACTTTGGATTGCTTTTGAGATTGAGCATATATAGTGTGTGATTTCCTTTGAAATAAACAGACTTCTCTGGGTTGACAATTTATGTGACACTTGATTGTTTTAATTAATAAACAATTATAGTGACCAACAAGTACAAGATACTAGGAGCTGGATATCCATAAAGGGCCTCAAATGGGGACATTTTAGTAGATGTGTGAAAGGTAGTGTTATACCACCATTCTTCCATAGGAATCCACTTCATCTATTGAGATTGTTTGTCTAAAGAATAAGATCATAGATAACCTTCTAAACATTTGTTAACTATTTTTGTTTGACCAATTGTTTGTGGATGATATGATGAATTCATAGCTAGTGTTGTTCAACCCATCTTCCATAATTATTTCCAAAACTTTCCTGGGAATTTTGGATCCCTATCACTTACTATTACTTTAGGAAGACCATGAAGTCTATTAATTTCCTTCATGAACACTTATGTCACTTGACTTGTTGTATATGCACTTTGAATTCCATAAAAATGTACATTTTTGTGAGTCTATCAACAACCACAAAAATGACATCCTTACCTTCATATTTTGGTAACCTTGTAATGAATTCCATTGATATATCTTCCCATATTTGATTATGTATGTGTAATGGTTGAAGTAACCCTGGATATTTTACTGTCTCTCCTTTGTTTATTTGGAAAACTTGACATTCTCTTACAATTTTTTTAATATCTTTCATCGTTCATTCCCAAAAGAAATATTTTTTTATCCTTTGATATGTTTTAAGGAACATTGCATGTCCTTCCAATGAAGAGTCATGGGAATCTCTTAATATTTATTGCTTCAACTTTGATTGAGGGCATACAAATATTCTACCCTTGTACCAAAGTATATCTCCCTTCCACTCCCAATGTTCCATAGAGTTCATCCCTTCCTTTATACATTGTGTTTTTTGTTTAGTACTGTTATCATTTTTCCATTCATGGCGAATTTCTTCCAGCCACACAAGAATAGAAGATGTAATAGAATAAAATATTGAGACTTATTCTATTCTATAAAGAACATATGCTACTACACTATCCTTTCCCTTTTTGTAAATAATTTCAAAATCAAACCCTTGTTTTTTTCTACCCATTTTTGTTGCTCTTTTAATGACAATATTTGCTCCAAAAAATACTTTAAGATATCATGGTATTTATTGACTTTAAAGTGCCTCTCAATGAGATACTATCATAATGTTTTATTACATGTAAAATTGCTTCCATTTCTTTTTCATATGTAGATTTCACCAATTCTTTTACCTTGAATTGTTTTCTTTCAAAATCCAATGGTCTCCTTTCTTGTGTCAATACTGGTCCATTTCCTAGTCTTGATGCATCACATTGTATTATGAGTGTTTTACCAAAATTAAGTGTTGCCAATACTGGTGAAGACATGGCATCCTTTAGGAGAGAGAGAAAGTCAAAGTATCCTCATCAGTCCATACAAATGCATTTTTATTCAAGAGAGATGATGTGAGTGGGCCTGCAATGCATGCATAATTCTTAAAAAAAATTCAACAATATTCTATAAGACCTAAAAATCCTTTAATATTCTTGATGCTCATGATTATGCCATTTTCTAATCGATTGGATCTTTTGAGAGTCCACCTTAACCCCTTCCCTTGAAACAATATGATCCAAATATTCTACTTCTTGTTTCCCAAAAGAACATTTTGATATTTTTATATACAATCGATTATCCTCAAGAATTTGTAGGAATTGATCCACATGTTTAATATGGTCTTCCCATGTTTTGTTATAGATAATTATATCTTCAAAGAAAACCAACAAAAACTTTCAAAGATGGGGTCGAAATTTTTTGTTCATAAGGCTTTGAAAAGTTGAAGGAGCATTAGTCAACCCAAATGGCATGACCAAGAACTCATAGTTCCCATTGTGAGTTCTAAAATCTATTTTGAGAATGTCATATTTTCTCAATCTAATATGGTGGTATCCTAATTTAAGATCTATATTTGTAAAATAAGGCACCCCATGAATCTCATCTAATATCTTATCAATATTTGGAATAGGGAATTTATCCTTTATGGCAATTTTGTTTAGATCTCTATAATTATGACACATCCTCCAAGAATTGTATTTTATTCTTACTATCACTACTGGAGCAAAACATCAACTCCTTATTGGTTGGATTATACTTGGATATATCATGTTTTGTACTATTTTCTCTATCTCCCCCTTTTGTTGGAGGGATAACTATAAGGCATTTTATTAGGAGGAATACTTCTAGGTATTAGCTCAATTTGAGGTTCATGATCTCTAGATAGAGGTAGACCTTTAGGAATTTATTGGAAGAACTTATAGTGATTTTCCAAGGTGCATCTTAACTCCTTTGGAATAGTTTCATCTTCCTTCTTAACTTACAGAGAATGAATTTTAACCACCACTCCCTTTCTTCCCTTTTTTACGAGATTTTCCATTCTATGAGAGTTGATGAATTGACAAGGTATAGATTTTAATCCTTTGAGTTCATATTGAATTCCTTCCAATTCAAATTTCATGAATAATTCATTATAGTTTGTAGAAATTGTCCTAATGTTCTCAACCACTGAATCTGTAGAACACCATTTACACCTCCAATGGGAATGACATACATTGGGATTTCCAAATTATATTCTCCCTACTTAGTTTAATGTTGTGGCATTTTCCCACACAATCAATATTACCTCCATTAGCAACCAAAACTTTAAAATTTGTCACTAGATATACAAAAAAATTGAGACACTCTACTAATACTTTATCAATGAAGCTATGGGTACTAATCGAATCAATAAGCACTATAAACTTTTGCTTCTTAATGTAACCTACAATCTTTAGGGTTTGAGATGCTGAAAATCCTACCAATGCATGAATAAATATTTCATACTTGTCTAAATCAATGTTGTGCACAATTTCAGCCTCTATTTTCTGCTCTTTTAAGTTGACAAGTTCTTCGTCATTTCTTTGTGTAAATGCCTCCACTTCCTCTTCATCATTATTTTTGAAGGTGAAAGATTTTGTTTATTAACATTTATGCCCTTTTGACCATTTGTTGTGACAACCAAATCATAGTCATTTTGCTCTTCTTTCCTCCATTCCCTTCTGTGATATTCGAGTAGGTTGAGGTAAGTTTGTATTATGAACCCCAAAACGATCTCTTCTTCCTAAATATGATCCAATGGTAGACTTGTTTGTAACCTTATTATTGGCTTGAATATGAAAATAAAATTGCATATCTTCTATAACACTTTTAGGATGTTTTAGGAAAATCTCATGTTTAATGTCTTGTTTTAATCCACCCATGTAAGCTTCCAGCAAACATTTATTGCTTATGTTATCCACCCTTGAGGCCAATACCTAAACTTCTGAATTATAATATTAAATATCACCCAAGTGTTAGATTCTTGTCAATTGAATGAAGTAGTCTTTTGTTCCCAAAATTTCCCATATTGTGCTTCTAAGACTCTTGTAAATAAACCCAAAGTATAATGATAAGAATGGGGTTTCCTTTTAACTACTCATTAATACCATTGATATGGTTATATATAAAAGTTCAAAGTTGCTATGTGAATCCTTTTCTTACCATCCACAATATTATATAGTTCAAAATATTGCTCTATTTGGTTCACCCAGGTAAAGACCTTTGTTCCATCAAACTTCCTTAATTCAGCCTTGGGAAAGTTGACACCCCTAGGAACACATCGATAATTAGCTCCACTATTAGATTTAAATCCACTTGAAAAATGTTTATTAATGTAATTTTTTTAGCAAGATTACTACCTTTCTTTTCATAGTCTCTTCGGTTACAATGTAACTTTTAGAAAGCCTCCCCTCTAATTTTTGTATGATAATTGACATGAAAATTTACAATTCTTTTATTTTTTTATCCATCGACTTCTTTTTTATTTCATTCATATTATTTTCGATTTGATAACAATTTTCATCCATATTTTCCATCTATGCATTGTTTTCATTCATATTATTTTCCATATGTGCACTATTTTCATTCATCTTATTTTCCAACTGTCCCATTTGGTGAAAAATCTCTTCTTTTTATTCTTCAATAATGGTTGAGTTCTCTGGAATTTTGTTTGGTAAATAAAATTTTGGAGCACTCTTTGGAGCCATGTAAACAAATACCTTTCTTTTTCCTATTTATCACAAATTATGGTTATCCTTTAGGAGTGAACTCAATGGAAAAGTTTACAGGGTCCCCAGGACAAGGGAGTCTCAGTTGTTATAACTCTTTTATATACGTGCAGGGTCCAACAATAACATTAAGCCCAATATCTCAGGGCCCTAACTAAGGAGGCTCAATCGTGCCCTTAGCTGTACTAATCGACTACCCAGGTACTAGAGAGTCATCTCCTCAAGTGTTTCTCTTAGTGTACTATATAAACAACATGTCTGAATAGATTGTCTAAGATTGGTTTCAAGTATACCTATGGGACTTCTCATATAACCAAAGGTACATTGAAGTGACATTCCATGTACAAGTATTGTTTGATGAAATACTAATTGAAATGGTACAAACAAGGGCTACATGGGTTTACAACTAGGTGAAACAATATGTTTCCAACCACATGAAGGCATGTGTATTTGCTCGTCAACCTTGGTTTCCCTGCTTGTAATGGTATGTATCACTTATTTACTTTTTATCCACGGACCCACCCCTCTTCCCCTCATGGATTTCACCCTCCAAGAAGAAACCAATCATAAACTGACTAATGACCTTACTTCCCTTGAGGTCCAAGTGAATACTCAAATTCCTGCCATTCATGCCCAAATGAACTACATCCAGGAGAAATTGGGTATCCAAATTGTTGAAGTCAATTCCACTCTCCAAAAATTCATGAACAAATTCCAAGGTCCTTCCTCCTCTGACCCACCTATCTATATTGAAGATGTTGAATCCAACCGGCCTTTTCACTCTCATTCCAACTCCCTACCTCGTGACCCATATCTTCCTAGATTCGAGGTGAACAAATTTGATGGCTCGGATCCAACAACCCGAGTCACTCAAATAGAACACTATTTCTCCTTGCATGAAATTACTGATAAGTTGACCAAGATTCATTACATAATTATCTATTTGGATCCAGAATGATGGAAATGGTGGCAATGGTGTAGAAATGCACATCAAGGGTATGTTGCTTGGTCACAATTTGTGGTTGAGTTGTATGGATGATTTGACATAGACACCCACCATTTAGAACATATGACCAAGTTGAAATAGGATGGAACATGGGAAGAATTTATTGTTTTCTTTGAGCACTTCGATTTCCAAATGGAGGACATGACATATGCTTTTCTCAAGGCATGTTTTATTAATGGCCTCAAGAATGAAATATGAGATTTTTGGACACACCGACCACACAGAGAGGGGGGGTGAATTAGTGTAGGACTCTTTATACACTTCTTTTAACACTTTAGCTAGAAACCACTTCAAACATTATTATTCATTCACAATTACCTACTTGCATATAAAAACATTCATCAATAATAATAAGCCATCACCATAATGAACACAAAGAACACCAGATATATGTGTAATATTGTGTATTATGTGTTATAAGAGACTACAATCCCTGGGGTTTATCAACACCAATTGAAAAGAGAACCAAATCCAAGAGAGAACCAACTCTCAATACAATACCCAACTTGCAGATCCCAACACTAATTGAGATGTGAGGAATCCAACCTTCAAGTACAAGACCCAGCTTGTAGATAACAAACAATATGTCAAATCTTTTCTACAATTCCAGGACCTATATCTACTGTAACATGCAGGTATCCACACCCTTCTTAACTTCAAACCATGGATGTTCCCGCCTCTATGCATTGTAGCATGAAGACTTATTTAGAACCCTTCCAATTTCACTGTTACTGCTTCTATCAAAACTCTATCACCTTCATTGTCTCTGTCACAAATCTGTCATTGTCTTATCAATATGTATCTAATCATAAAATCATGTGCCATACCATTCATCAAGTGTATACTAACATACATACTATCTCAATCTTCTATCATGAATCAAAATATACATCAACAATGAATCATGAACTGGATCATCAACCATGTACAACCTTTGTCATATACCATATTATCAATCATATGCAGATCTGCAGAATATCCAACAACCTATGCCTGTCCCTCATGCATACATCATCATATAACATAGATATCTCTCAACCAAGTACAAGTAGCTCAAAATATGTGAACTATAAGAATCATTTCAAAATTGTACCATAATAAGAGTGTTGCTCACTGTTGGCACAGGGGCAGAACCAAGGTTCAGCTCCAAGAGCACACCAACAAGCCCTAACTACTGGTCCTTTCGAAAACACCTATGAGGCAGATGCAGTCTCACCCAAAGCAGCTATGGGGGGGATTGCAGGATAGATATGTCTACAACCAAAGGGAATATCAAGTGGATCTAGTACAAGAACAACACAGCCTTCATATATCACTTATCAACTTAGATCTACTTCGCACATCTATCTATCAGATCTAACCCAGTAATGCAATAGTACTATATCAAATGAAAAAGAACAGAGAATCAATCACACACATGGCACAAGATATACATGGTTCACCCTCTCTCTAGGGCTACCCCCACATAACTTTTCTTTATAATATATTAAGATGAAGCATACAGTTCTTGTCTGCGCTCTTAGCTAGCAAATCTTATTTCTTCGCTTCTCTGTCTCTCTCCTTCCTGCACACCCAGCTGTAGGACTAATATCCACACCCAGCTGAATATCTTACAATACCAGAAGGCTCTTTCGCTTAACACTTCTCTCTCTCACAACAATAATCACTCATGCAAATACCAAAACTAGAACGATAGTAACAACAAACCAACCCAGGTCCTCTTGACCTTTATTTGTACATTACAATAGTTCACTGACAACCTTAGGCCAAGACCTAAGTGTAAAAACCCTAGATACAAAAACCCTAGGTGTCTAAAACCCTAGGTCAACTTGACTCGTATTTTCAGGGCTTCTCCAGCCTGTCTTTCCTTCGTTCTCGCGCGGTGCTCCAAAGCATCCAATGGTGGATTTTTTTTCTTGTTGAGTTGTCCATGATCCTTCTTCCTTGTTGATCTTTCATCATTGATCTCCTCATCCAACGACTTGATTTTCCTTAATTCGCTCTGTCTTTTCTGCTCTTTTTCTCACTTCGACCCAGTAACAGTATTTGTTTCTTCCGCGCAGTTCACATTTCACCTTTTCTGCCTTGATCTTCGCTTACTTTCATAACCAAGGGCCAACAGACCCCCAAAAATCACATGTGACTCGTCCCGAGGCACTTCAGATCTGATCCTTTTGTTTTTCTTCAACATCGGACTGCATGGGGCAGACATTCCTTTTAGCTCTATGCCTCCCTTCCTTCCTTGTGCATACTGTATTTTCTGTGTCTGGTACCCAGTTTCAATTGCACCTGGTACCTAGACCCTTTTCCTCATGCTTTTACTGAGAGATGTGAGGCAACTGGTTGTCATAATACAATTTCAACCGACTCTCGTTCACCAAACCTTCCTTCCACTCTCCATTCAAAGTCTTCAACTGCGCAACTCCTCCTTCTGTAACATATGTGACCTCATATGGCCCAATCCAATGCATTATGAACTTCCCAGGATGCTTCATGAACTTACTGTCATATACTAGTACTAGATCACCTTGCTCAAATTCCTTCTTCTTGATGTGCCTGTTGTGGTAGGCCTTCTTTCTTTCCTTCTGAACCTGCTGATGGAATCTTGCAATAAATCTGTCTTATTCTAGTTTGACCAACTATGCAATCCTCTCTTGAACAGTGCCAGTTTCATCCATATCTGTAAAGGTAGTGATTCTTAGGCTTGGTACCAAATATTCCATTGGGACAACAACTTCGAGACCATAAACTAACTTGAAAGGGGTCTACATTATTAGTTTTTTGCAAGTGGTTATGTAGGCCCATAGTACTGCTGGTACTCTTAAATCCCAGTCATCCCTGTTGACACTGCAAATCTTTGTTAGCATTGTCTCCAAGATCTTGTTGAATGCTTCAACTGTCCCATTTTCTTGTGGATGGTAAGGTGTGCTCTTCTGATGGTGGACTGCAAATTCCTCAGTCAAGGCTTCAACTATTTTATTTCTGAAATGTGTGCCTTGATCACTCATAAGGATCTCTGGTCATCCAAACCTGGTTACGATGTCATCAAATATGAAGCACACAACTGTATTTGTACTATAGTCCTTAACTTCTCTTTCTTCGGCCCATCTGGTCAAGTACTCTATCGCAGTAATTATGTACCTTGCTCCTGTGCGCTTTCCTAGTGGGTTTATCGGTCCCACGAAGTCAATGGACCATTTCTCAAATTCTTGTAGGGTCAACTGTGGTGCTAAAGACATCTCATATCTTATAGATAGTTTCCCAAATCTTTGGCATACATCACAGGCTCTGTAATAGTCATTGGTATCTCTGTGTAAGATATGCCACCAAAGGCCAGCTCTAAGAACCTTTTGCATTGTTTCTTTCCCTGCATAGTATCCTCCTGCGATTCCTTCATGAGATTCAATGAGGATCATCGATCGTTCTGCCTCCATAAAACATATCCTCAGTATCTCATCAGGTCCCATCTTGTATAGCTATCCAACTATAAGTGAAAAATCGGCAGTGCGCACTACCAATTGTCTCTTCTGGGTGATTGTATACTCACTTGGTGTCATTCCTGTTGACAGTTACTGGACTATTTCTGTGAAGTGATCATCAAACTTTCTAATGGCTAGAAACTATGCATCCAACAATGTATCCTCCAAATTAGTGGGCTCTTCTCCATGTTCCAACCTCGACAAGTGGTCAGGACCTTTGTTCATTCTTCCTAGCTTAACCACGATCTCAAAAGCGTATTCCTAAAATAGAAGAATCCATATGCATATTCTCCCCCCCAACACTGGCTTGTTGATCAGGTATTTCAGCGCAGAGTGATTGATAAACATTTTAAAGTGTCCTCCCAACAAGTAGTGGCGGAACTTCTGTAGTGCATACACCATGGCTAACCCTTCTCTCTCAGTAATGGTGTAGTTAATCTCTGTTGTTGATAGATTCCTGCTAGCAAAGGATAATGGGTGGTCGATGTCTCATATTCCTGGTTGTGCTAACACAACTCCCAATGAAATGGACGATGCATCGACATGCACGTGAAATTCCTTTCTCAAATCTGGAAAAACCAGAATAGGCACAGTAACCATTTTCTGTTTCAGTGTGTCGAAGCTTTGCTGGCATTCTTCTATCCAGTGAAATTGACAGTCTTTCTTCAAAATCTTCTCCATGGGTGCTGTAATCTATGCATAGCCTTTAATGAACGTCCTGTAATATCTAGTATGTCCTAGTGCAGTGCGTAGTTGTTTGACTGAAGTAGGAGGGGGTAGATCAACTATAATGGCAATTTTAGATGGATCTACCAGCAATCCCTTTTTGCATACAACATGACCTAACAACACTCCAAATGGTGAGAAGAAAATGCACTTCTTCAAGTTTAAGGCAATCTGAAACTGCTTGCATTTGTCCAACATTAGCCCTAAACATTCAATATGATCCTTCAATAAACTAAAAACAGTCCAATCATCAAAGTATGCTTCTAGAAATTTATGTAGGAACTCCTTGAATTCTTCGATCACCACCCTGGAAAAGATGGTTGGGGCATTCTTCAATCCAAATGGCATCACTGTATACTGATAGGATCCCCATTCTGCTGTAAATGTGGTCTTATGGTGATCTTCCTTGGAAATCCTGATCTAATGGTATCCTGAAAATCCATCTGTAAAAGAATATACCTCCTGACCTCCTACATTATCTAACACTTTGTTAGTGAATGGCGTAGGGAAGGGGTCATGCAAACATGCATCATTCAGCTTCCCAAGATCTACACAGATCTTGATCTCTCCTATCTTCTTGTCTTGTACCACCATAGGGCTAATCCACTTTGATTCTTTGATGGGTTCTATAATTCCTGCTTCCAATATTCTGTCAAGCTCAATATTCACTTTCTCCTTATATTTAGGGTTCAACCTGTAGGGTCTCTGTTTGACTGGTTTTGCATTTGGTTTCGAAGGGATACTCATATCTCCCATAGGCCCTTTAATTCCCTTCATATCAGTGAACTTGGTTGGGAACAAGTCCTGATATTCGTGCAGTAACTTTGTGATCTTGTCAACAGTGGCATCATCCCAGTAATCTCCAACACTTGCAAGATTTGGTGTTTGCTTTGTTCCAATATTGACTTTTTTAATCTTGATTGGTTGTCCAATAAATGGTAGCTCAACTCTTGGTCCTTCTACATCTCTCTGGCCCTCTGTTTCTACGATTTTCACCTTCCTCGGATCATCGTCTTCATCAACATTGATGTTGTAACAACCTTGTAGTTTCTGGAGGGGCGTAGTCCATTCGTCCTCTTCTTGTTCTAAAGGGAGGCTAGAGGCCTCCTAAAACACTTTTTGTCTTACAATCTGTAACACTTGATCTAATGAAGGATATTGACTTTCAAATAAGAAGGTAGTTACAAAATTCTGAGTCATACCTTCCCAATCTATAGTGATGAGGCGCAACTTTGCTTGAAGGTACCAGTTGATAGGGGTTATGTCTAGCATGTTAATGAATTTTTTCACCCACTGCTCTTGAGGAATGTTGTTCCAGGCTTCCTTGCAACTTCGCACATGGTCCTTTGGGCATCTTTGACCTATGTACCGAACTTCACAGCCTTCTCCTTGCGCTGAGAACTGCGCTGTCATCAAAGTATGACATTGTACCTAGTCTCACAGAACCATTACATACATTGGTGGGGTTTATTAACGTCTCACAGAACCATTGCATACATTGGTGGGGTTTATTAACATCTCAGAGACGTGTTGAACAAAGATTTCTATGTACTCTAAACTTCTTGGTCAACGGTGTACAACATTTGGGCGAAATATTTCCACCTACCTTCGGACTTCAACGAAGATTTGTAAACGTGTTCACCATATTTGACAGAATGCATTTTGGAGTTCTCTAATTGTCCACCAAACAACCCCATCCATTAGTCTTACAGTCTGACGGAATTCGCCCATGAAAATGTAATTTCGATAATGAAAACATGTAAATTCTGTGATAATACATAGATTTCTCAAACCCTATTTCTATAGCAACATCTCTATATAATAATTTTATACATGAAACTAAAAATTTCCACCAGATTTTGAATGACAATACAGTTTGGAAAAGGAGATGTACCAATTTACTACCTTATTTCCAGAAACGAAACTTCAGATTAAAGTTAATTTTAAGATTTCTCGTTGAAACCAGTAAACGTTTGTATTTCGAGTTTCGTGATATTTCTCGTCAAAACTGTTAAATATAATGTAACCTCAATAGTCTGACTATACATTGCCAGTTGTACTTTCTTTTCTTGATTTGCTTGAGCCTATTTAGCTCAGCTATTTCCCTTTGCACACAACTTCTTCATTAAATCTTCTCATTTTATTTTCTCCTTACATTCTCAATATACTGAATATTATTTCTGCTCTATTCTTTCTCTCTGCATTTCTTGCTTCACAATTTATCATGGTATCATAGATTCAGTAGTAAGCCTCTTCACACAAGCTGGAGAGTAACATGATCCTCACAGCGCAGAGCTTACACTATAAACGAGAGCACAGGATGCGAGCCACTTCACAAAGACTGGAGATAAAGCCGTTGTCCGCATTTCGCTCAAAAGATCGTCGCAGGAAACTCACACGAGGAAGAAGAGCACTTTACACTCAAAAGATCGAGCAAGCAAAGACTGCAGAAGGAGAAACTCTATAGAATCATGAACAATTTCATATTCATCAAAGATTCACGAGGAAGAGATGCAGGAGGTAGGAACATCTGAAGAATTCAAAGAAATTCGTTCAAATTCATGAAAGATTCCTGCAGAAGGCAGAATCATTTAAAGTATTTCAGGAAATCTCTCAAATTCGTCAAAGATTGTTGCAGAGAACAAAATGCTTCAAAGAACTCGTGAAATTCTTTCAAATCTTTGAAAGATTCACGAATTTCTTTCCTCAGGAGAAAATCTTTGCAGGAACAACAAAGAACTTCCGAAAGCCGCCAAGAACGAGTAGTTGCAGCCGTAAGATCAGTCCTACGAAGAAATCAGAGGTGAAAATCCAGTTCATAAGTGATGAGCAGAGCGCAGAAAAGGGGAAATAATTTTAGTCGTTAGATTTCGCACAGAGGACCGACAATCGTCGGATCCATGAGAAAGTGCACAAGGATTAGTCTTCTGGAGCACACAGGAGAAATTTCGACTTGCGAAGTCACGAAATCATTACGACCATCCATCAAGGAGGACACGTGGCGAGATCTCGACATTTCGTTGACTCGCAGGGTGTAAAGGTCAGAAGACTACCGTGATAATTTACGAATCGCGAAATCCCAAGTCATTCTGGACCGTTGGATCGAGAAATATCATGAGTCGTCGATCTGACTCTATTGCAAAATCGAGAATCGGGAGTTGGACGAGCAAAGGAGACTGCACTCCATACCCCAAAACGCGAAATTCTGATTCACGAAATCCCGAAAGAATCTGGACCATCCATCTCAAAGGACAGGTGGCAACAGAACCAAGCGCCATCTCATTTTTTCATCTCGGCATTCGCGGTTTGGGTAACTCAGTGACAAGACTTCTAAAGTCGCGAAATAATGAATCGCGAAATCTTGAAAGGATCTGGACCGTCAAATCATAGGAAGATCTGGACCGTTGAAGAGTCCAAAGGGAAGTTTCGGCATTTCGGATTTCGTGAACTCGGAGGTTCGTAGAGCGAGAGCCCAAGAGTTGGGTGTCCCAACTCACGAAGTCGCGAAGTTGCGAAATCGCGAGGAGTAAGGACAACCGTTGGATCTAGAGAATGGGAGGACCGCTGGATCAGGAACCCCATCGTGTATCGCATATTCGGAGGTTCGGAGGTTGAAAGGATCTCTTTTCGACTGTAAAAGTCACGAAGTGCCAAGAGTTGAGGCACGAGGGAACACGTGGCAAAGCCATAAGGTGGGGCCTGCATGATAGATAGGCTGACACGCATCGCCTAGAAAAAGGAGTCAACACTCCGTTGATTTCTCGCATCTCGGGGATTCGCGGGATAAGAGCGTGAAGGTTCGACGCTTCAACCTGCGAGGTTGTGAATAGAGAAAAGCGTCAAGGGAGGAGTCAACCCGACGTTGAATTATCGCGTCTCGGGAGATCACAACAGGAGGGCACGAGAGTTCAACCCAAGAACTCACGAAGGTGCGAGTTTTGAAAAGGACTTTGGGTTAAGCCCTTGGTCATAGCATTGTGGTCGCTCGGAGGATAGAGAATCGGCATAGACATCGTTGTTCTCCAAATCGCGAAAAACTGATAGAGCTTTAACATTTAGGCACGTGGTCACATTGCACGGTGACTAAGGGCCAATCCAAGGCCGTTAAGCTCTCTTCGGCGTTTCGGCGATCGAAAGTTGGAGAGACAAGAGTTCAGAGGACTCGTATAATGAAGTCCCGAAGTCAGAATCGCGAAGACAAAACTCGCCAAATATGGAATCGCAGAGTTCCGAAGTCACTGCAAGAAATTAGCAGACCTGGTTTAAGCACAAGAAACAGGTAAACACAAAATTTTTCTCATTTTTTTTCTATTTTGTCAAATTCTTTAAATATGGCGATGTCTAGCAATTTAGGACCAACTCAGGGTCCGATTCTTCTTGGAAAGAACTATGAGTTCTGGTCTCTTCGAATGAAATCCTTCTTGTAAGAACAAGAGTGTTGGGATCCAGTGGATCTTGGATATGTGGAACCAGATCCAACAAACCTTGCTGCCATGAAAAACCAGCAGAGAATTGCTCAGGAAACTCAGAGGAACAGAGAAAATAAAGCTAAATTCTGGATTCAAAATTCTGTGGATGATTCGATTTTCTCAAAAATCACAGGCGCTAGTACTTCAAAATAGGCCTGGACATCCTTAAATCATCCTACCAAGGCAATGACAGGGTCAAAACAGTCAAACTGCAGACCTTCAGGACACAATTCGAGACTTTAAGAATGACAGAGTTTGAAAATGTGAATCAGTTCATGACTAGAGTCATGGGAATCGTGAACTAGATCAGATTGACTGGTGAAGCCATCACTGATCAACGCATTGTTGAGAAATTCCTCAGAAGTTTACCACAGAAATTCGAAATGGTTGTTACAACAATCCTTGAATCCAAGGATCTGTCATGTTTTTCAACAGATGAACTGACTGGTTCCCTGGTGACACATGAGACCAGACTGCATCTCACAGATGAGTCAATTGCCAATTCCTTCAAAACTCAATTCTCCTTCAGCAGAGGGAGAGGCAGAGGAAGAGGTAGAGGTCACCAAGGACGAGGGAGTACTACAAGTGACCAACACTCGAATGGAGGTAACAGACAACAAAGCCAACATCAAAATTTCCAAGGTCACAGACAACAACACCAGAATCAGAACTTTTAGTCTCAAAGAGGCAGAGGGAGAAGATCAAATGACAAATCAAGCATACAATGTTATTACTGCAAAAATTATGGGCACTATGAATCTGAATGTAGGAAGAAGCAAGCAGATCATCTCTCAGGTAGAGCACATGTGTCAAATCATATGGGAGAAACCTTAAAAGGTATGTTTCTCTCATGCCAAAAGACTGAAGAACAACCTAAAGATCTCTGGTTGCTGGACAATGGATGTAGCAATCACATGACAGGTAACAAATATTTACTTTCATGCATTGATTCTTCAATCTCATCTGATATTACACTTGGAAACAATTCCTTAGTCAAAGTTCAAGGCAAAGAAACTGTACCTATTCTTACTAAACAAAATGAAAAGAAAGACATAAACAATGTCTATCATGTTCCAGATCTGAAACATAATCTGCTAAGTGTAGGACAACTCATTGAACATGGCTATAAGGTACTCTTTGAGGGAGGATCTTGTAAGATATATGATAAAATCCCAAGCAGAAAATTGATTTCTGAAATCCACATGACTCAGAATAGGATGTTTCCCCTTACACTTAGAACTGCAAATCTGATTCAACCATATGCACAAAGTGCATCCACCCTGAATGAAACAATGGTTTGGCATACAAGATTTGGACATCTACCCTTTAAGAGTCTAAGTCTTCTTCAAAAGCACTCCATGGTTAAAGGTCTTCCCATCTTCAAAGAACAAAATTCCCCATGTGAGTCTTGCATACTTGGAAAACATAAGAGAACTAGTTTTCCACAGTCATCTAATCAAGCCAAACAACATCTCGAGCTAGTTCACACTGACCTATGTGGACCAATACAAACAGAGTCAATAGGTGGTAGCTTTTACTTTTTAACATTTATTGATGATTTTAGCAGGAAAATTTGGATCTATTTTCTCAAACACAAGTCTGAAACTTTTGCAAAATTCAAGGAATTCAAAGTAGAAACTGAAAAACAGAGTGGAAAATATATAAAAGCACTAAGGTCTGATGGAGGAGGAGAATACAAATCCAATGAATTTTCAAATTTCTGCAAATCACAAGGCATTATCATGCAAACAACAACCAGGTATACTCCACAACAAAATGGAGTGGCTGAAAGGAAAAATCAGACAATAATGAATATGGCAAGAACACTTCTCAAAGATAAATGTTTGTCAAATATTTTTTGGGTTGAAGCAGTAGCATGCTCAGTTTATATCTTGAATAGATCTCCAACCACAAGTCTAAAGATGAAAGTCCCTCAAGAAGCATGGAGTGGGACAAAGCTAAATGTTGCACATCTAAGGACATTCAGATGCATAACATACGCTCACATACCTTCCGAATTAAGGAAGAAACTGGAYGATAGAAGTGAGAAATGTATCTTTACTRGATATAGTGAAACATCTAAAGCCTACAGGMTTTACAAYCCAATCTCCAAGAAACTAATTCTCARCAGAGATRTAAAATTTMTGGAAAATCAAYTCTKGAATGAATCAGAAAATCARCAAYTGGAYAGTCAAAATCCATTRYTKCCMAGYTYTGAAAACAHAGAAAATYYARGACARCAWATAYCTCYACCTKTYCTTCCAAGATTRCAGGTACAAGRAYGATCTGAAAATTCTCAKRATAACTCAACTTCMAGSAGASACTCMTCCTCTGAAATTCAAAATCAGAGAACTCGAAGTTTGAGAGAAATCCATCAGCAGTTGGATGATTTTGAACAACACAATCTTTTTGCATTAATGTCATGTCAACCTACATCTTTTAAAGAAGCAGCTAAGGAGCCACATTGGGTTCAAGCCATGAACCAAGAAATTGACTCCATTGAGAAGAACAAGATATGGGATCTTGTTGATTTTCCAAGTCACAAGAAAAGTATTGGTGTCAAGTGGGTTTACAAAAATAAACTCAATGAAAAAGGGCAGATCGAAAAACACAAGGCAAGACTTGTTGCCAAAGGATTCTCACAACAACCTGGTACTGACTATGGTGAAAATTTTGCTCCAATAGCAAGGTTAGACACTGTCAGAACTCTATTGGCCATATCATCCCAACATAAATGGCAAGTATACCAGATGGATGTCAAGTCAACCTTCCTAAATGGTTTCTTAGAAGAAGAAGTTTATGTTGATCAACCACCTGGATTTGAAGTCCAAGAGCATCCAGCCAAAGTATATCGGCTGAAGAAAGCCTTGTATGGCTTAAAAGAAGCTCTAAGAGCTTGGTACATCATAATTGACACTTATCTGATCAAAAGTGGTTTCAGCAGAAGTCAAAATGAGCCAACTCTCTACACCAAAACTGATCAGCACGGTAAAATTTTGATTGTATGTTTATATGTTGATGACATGATATATACTGGAAATCTTGAATTAACCAATTTTAAACATGCCATGCAATCTGAGTTTGAGATGATAGATCTTGGCATCATGAAATATTTTTTGGGGATTGAGGTTGATTAGTCAACCAAAGTAATTTTTTTCAGTCAGAAAAAGTATGCAATAGACATCATCAAAATATTCCGCATGGAAGAATGAAATCCAGCAGAAACCCCTATACCCCTAGGCACAAAATTGAGCAAGAAAGATGAAGGCCCTATAGTGGACTCTACCCTGTACGAAATTTTAGTAGGCAGTTTGTTGTATCTTACAACAACTAGGCCTGACATTATGTATGTAGCTAGCCTTGTTTCCAGATTCATGGAATCCCCCAAAGATTCTCACTGGAAAATGGCGAAACGGATTCTGAGATATATTGCAGGAACTCTCAATTTTGGCTTATGGTACACTAAATCTGATAGTAATCAACTCTCTGGTTACACAGACAGTGATTTTGCAGGCAACCTAGATGACAAGAAAAGCACCTCAGGACATGCTTTTCACCTGGTCACGAACCTGATCTCATGGGCATCAAATAAACAACCAATTGTATCAATATCTTCTGCAGAGTATGTCGCTGCTACCTCATCTTCTTGTCAAGCTGTGTGGCTGAGAAGAATATTGAAAGATATGTCACATACAGAAAATGATCCAACTCCTATTTTCTGTGACAATACTTCAACAATAGCTCTATCTAAAAATCATGTGTTTCACAAGAAAAGTAAACACATTGACACTCGCTTTCACTTCATCTGCGAGCTAGTCAATAATGGTGATATTGCACTTGAATTCTGTGGTTCTCGAGATCAACTCACAGATATCTTCACAAAGCCACTGGGAAAATCTGTTTTTGATTTTCAGAGACAACACTTGGGCATAATCAGTGCCGATGTTTGTAACTATTGAGTTTAAGAGGGAGTGTTAAATATAATGTAACCTCAATAGTTTGACTGTACACTGCCAGCTGTCCTGGCCAGCTATACTTTCTTTTCTTGATTTGCTTGAGCCTATTTAGCTCAGCTATTTCCCTTTGCACATAACTACTTCGTTAACTCTTCTCATTGTATTTTCTCCTTACAATCTCAATATACTGAATATTATTTCTTCTCTATTCTTTCTCTCTACATTTCTTGCTTCACAATTTATCACAAACCAAGAAACATTTGTATTTCGAGTTTCGTGATGAATAACATTTTTTTTTCAACACGCATTGGGTCCCAAACATAGCGACTTAGCGAAATGGTGTCTCTTCCTCCCAAATGATTTAACTTTTCTATCTGAAATGCCCAAGGAAAAAAATTATAAAACATAAAAACTTGCCCATGTGAGGTATACCGCTTGTGGTAAGGGATGGGGTTTTGTGCTGAGAAATATCCATATCCCTAGGTAATATTGAATGTTATTAAGAGTGGCTTGATAAGCAATCTTGAATTCTTGTACCGGTGGTATAGAGTGGATATGAGTTTTGTCTCCATCCACCATCGTTCATATCTCATGGATGACCTAGGCAGTATTGGCCTCTTGTGTGGCCTAAGCAGTAGGAGTCATCCAGTCCTGGGTGAAGTTAAAGAAAATGTTGTCTTGAATACTGTAGAAATTTCTTGAATACTGAAGGAGTAAGTTAACTTGGGAGCATTCTTTCTTCTAGAGTTATTTTTCAGGTAGGTTTTCTGGTTGTGTGTGAGCAAATTTTTGGTCAATTCATATCTTTGATCAATTTTCTGAGTATCTAGGTTGATTTAAAATGGGACAAAATCTCTGGAAAATATTCTGAAATGCATGAAACTTTGATCCATGCAAAACTCAGACTATCCTTGAAAATTTGGCCCGATTCAAGCCCATTTGTTTACCTAAAAAGCTTGTCCTCCAATTACTGAATATTGTACATGTATTTTCACTGAGTACCCTTCTCCAATCTGATATAAAATATTAATTATATATACACCAGTTCATACCAGACTTAGTGTTGTTACTATAGTCATGGTTTGTAATTAAAAGTTATGTAAATTAAAATATAATTCACGAGAAAACAAGAAAAGAAGAAGTGGTCGAGTAGTTGCAGCACTTTCTTTCTATGTATGGTTAAAAAGCTAAGCTCAATTAAGCTCTTCCAGACTTGGGGTGGGTGCAAAGTCAGTGATCATGCTTTCAATACCTGGATCGATAGATTTCCTGACTCCAAAAGAATATTTGACCAATCTGATTTTTGTAGTTTGGAAGTTAAACAAATTTCATGAAGAAGGCTTAGAACGTGCAACTACTAAGTTGGGTGGAAACATCCTTGGGAAAACGAATTGTTAAATCTCCAAAGGAGTGACACGAATCTACAAGAATCTACAAACTTACAAAAAATTGTGTTCTTTTTGTTTTGTACATACCAACTGTACAAAATTACAAAAAATTGAGTTCCTTTTGTTTTGATCCTCCACTAGTTTGCACGAGCGTCTCTACCAGCTTATGGTGTTGCTTCATGGAATGAGCATAAAGTCAGGCCTCTCCACCAATTTATGGTGTTGTTTCCAGATTCCATTGAAAATATTTCTTAGATATTTCGTGAGGGATACCTAGATACTTCTTTTGTTGTATTTATACGTGTTCTTGGTTCATTGGAGGATGCAATCAAGAATTTATCTATTCCATTTTTTGAGTTGTAGCTCTATCTTTGTATTGTATTTTGTGTGTGAGATCAGTCTTCACTCTTCTGTTTTCCCAATATTTCATATTCATATCAAACTAGGTATGTGCCCAATTCAAGGGTTTGAATCTGGTGCTCGTGGTGTGTGGCAAAAGCGGTGGCAGCTCATGGTGTGTGGCAAAATCACATAGGGGCATGAAGCAAAGGCGAGTTAGAAGGGTGAGTGAAAGTTAATGATGGTCTCTCATGCCGTGTTAGTGACAATGCAAACATAGAAAAACAACAATATGTTAACTTGGAGGGATTATTCAAGGTACTTTTACAATGAATTTGAATATGGTGTAGGAAATTCAATTAGCTTTCCTAATATACAAATTTTATTCATAGAAATTGTGAATAACTATGTCAAATTTGATTTTTTCTAATAGTAGTATGTTATTTTTCCAACAAAATATAAGGTATATGTTTTTGTTCTATGAAATTTCTTTCCAAAAACTTGTATAAAAAACATTGTTCTAGTGAGGTGTATTTTTTGGATTTATAATATTAATTATATATATATATATATTTTAAATTATCAAAGTCAATATATCTTTGTTAGTGCAAGCTAAGAGGGTCTTAACATGATCAAAATAATTTCTTTATTTTTTTTAGATCCTAGATATCGGTCTCCTTTAGTGCAACATATAAGTCGTTCGATAAATGGTTAAGCCTAAAAAAAGTTATAGCAGAAACAAGAGAGGTGTCTATTCTAGGATTTTGATATATGCAAAGAAAAAATAGATTAAAAATAGTAAACACTATTAATTTAAAAAAAAAACTATCGATTTGGAATATGCATAGTCGACTCTTTCTATGTTTGTAGTTTTGTCAACAACTGAATTATTTAGCATATAGGAAAATAACATCAAAGATAGAGATATAAAGAGGTATTCACAAAAATGGAGGTTTTTATCAATTTGTAGACCAAACTACTAGGTTTGTCATCCCAAACCTAAATCCGAGGCAACCAAGTCAACATACACGTTGTCAATCCCGCCCAAAAAAAATTGAATTTAAAATAAAACTCATGCGTTCTTAAGAGCACATTATGCGCTCTCTCTCCTACATCTATCTCCCCTCTCTATCTCCCTCTACATCCACCCCTTCCTTTATCTCTCTACCCCTTCTTCGATGTCTCCCTCTGTATCCCCCCTTCCTCTCACTCTCTCTCTACCCATGCCTCTCTCTCTCTCTCTCTCTCTATATATATATATCTTTATACCCCTCTCCTACATTTACCTCTCTCTCTACCCCTTTGTCTATCGTCATCTCTCTCCCTCTCACACTCTCACACACTCTCTCTACTACCCTTCTATGCCTCTCTCTCTCTCTCTCTCTCTCCCACACACACTCTCTCTCACACACACATTATATTTCCCCTCTGTATTTCTCTCTCTCCTCCTGACACTCTAACACACTCACTCTCTATATCCCTTCTTTGTCTTCATCTCTCTCCCTCTCACACTCTCTCACACTAGCAAGTTTGGTACATTGCAAGGAAAAGAATGGTAAGACAAGAAATAGTCTTGACGTAGACATGGCAAGGTATGTTAAGACCTACACCTACACCTATACCTATACTTAGACCATGACCTAGACCTTGCCTCGCCATGCCTCACACTCTCACATCCACTCCCTCT
>ML788724.1:81969-137459 GCA_009831015.1 Picea engelmannii
ACTTTGGGTCAAGTCACAATAGAGAAATATTGAATTTAGAAGACAAAACCTACCCTCATCTATATCAAAGCATATAAGAAATAACTACTTTTTACAAGGAGAGTGAGAAAGGAAGAAGGAGAGGCCTCATACCTTGAACCCTTCATTCGATGTCAATCCCTTCTCTCTCTTCTTAAAGCACTCTTGATCTCTGCCAGAGCTAGCCTGCAACAGGGAACCACAAATAGGTTGTTACAAGGTAGTTATACATTAAAATAACATATATCATGTGCATAGATTCAAATACATATGAAAGAAATTAGCATGTATCATCACAATGAACTAATAAACACATAATAGGAGGGAAAGAAAACTCTTCTATTAATAACAATGTGAGAAAGGTAGTTACAACCTGATCCAACCTTCGATACCGGTTCAGAGCCAACTACCCTGGGTTCTTCCAAAGACCTTCAACCATCAACTCAGCAGTGAGGCTCTTTCTTGGATAACTCAACATGGATAGGAATAGACCCTGTAGTTATATAGAGAAGGAAGGAACACTAGAAAAGGAGTTTCCAGGTATGGGATGTTACTTAGATAATGAAGGGGTTAGGGAAGCTTGCGAAAATTTTTCAGCATGATCTTGCACCTTAGTTCTTCTCCCTCACCTATTCCCCCAATGGTGCATTTATACCATCCTTGAGAGGTTAAGGAGGTTGAATTCCATTTGGTACGAGATTAGGGAGGTTGGGAAACGATACCAACCAAAATCCCCACCCAAAAAAGGGGAATTATTTTATTTTTTTCATTTTTTTGAGGGAATCCATGGGTTGCAAGCTAGCAAGGAATGAATGATTGCGTTTTGCACAAAGGGAAACTGCAGATATAAGAGAAAGCCAAGTTTTTTAGGTGACTTTGATGAGGGAAGTTGGGATTTTGATTAGCAATCTAGGGAAAGGGTTGGGCCATGTCACAAATGCATAGGTGTAGCAATTTGTGCTATAACAGATGCCCCCTAATGTGTGAGGTCATAAGGGAAAGTGATGGCCAAAATACATTATAAATTTGGGAGGACAGGATGCAATGAAGTATTCCATGAAGCTTCCCAAGACCATTGATCCAATAACAAAAATCGTCAACCAAAATCAAGTAAGAGTATTCTCTTTCCAAGTCGGGTATACCCATGGTCAGGAGTGGTGTAAGCATGGCTTCCAAATCAAGTACATTGTGGATCCATAACACATATGAAAGTATGACTAATAACCATGGCCACAAATTTCAATACATAGTGGATCCATGTGAAAATAGATCATAGCCATGAAGAGATACAAAGTGGAGATGTGTCTCAAAATCAAGAACATAGGATATATGGGAGCAATGGAGTGAACAAGATGATCCTATGCAAGTACCGGTGTTTGTGGAGTGGTACAATATGTCGGGTAGGAGAACAAAATATGTGATGCTCGTACTTCACCCAAAGTCTTGAAAACAATCTTTCTTGGTACGAGTCTACACCATGCGAATATATGTGTTGGGGTCGAACATAGTGAGACACCATTTGATTATTGGTCATTAATGTATACTTTTAACAAATTCAACACAACCCACCGATGATGATAATGGGTGTCAAGGTACCATGGTAAAATATAACAAGTGTGAATAAATGAGTTGATGTTGAACACCTAGTAGAATGTATCGAACAAGGGAAATTGATGTATTTCCACTGCCAATAGCGAGGGAACCTGCCACTCATGACTACAAGCCCCAAGGTACCAAATATGAATTTAGATCCCTATCCTAGAGCAAGATGTGTCGAAGCTGATAGGAAGAGATCCATTGGAAGGAAGGAATTAAGGCATCCTCCATCATCTAGCATGAGGGGTAGCAGAAGGCCAAATACTTGGAAGGACTTAGATGAAAATATTGTAAGGACCATACTGAGGTATGACTCTAGCATGCACCGGATGGAATAGTGCACGACAAAGATTCTTTGAATAGTAGCCAATGATGAAGACTACTAACAAAGATGAGGAATCCACCAATGGGGTCAAATGGAAACCAAGGTACCACACAAATCCATATGTGTGATGATTGTTGTTGACGTTGAACATAAGAGAAATTGCTCAGTCAATGACCAATGATGGTTTGTCATCTGCTAAGCGCAAGGTCACCTATCAATAATGGAAATAGCCCCATGGTGAAACTCTAGGTCATACTCTCAGATAAATGTGACCGAGTTGATGAGAGCAGACCCACCAACAAGAATTCAATGGATACCTTTTATACTAGCATGAGTAAAGGAAAGAGATATTTGTGATGATGAGACGAACTTGACTGACTTGGGAAGGTCGAAATGAAAGGTCAGAGACTAACTGTAGAATGGCCAACTTAGGCTGAAACTTCCCTTGAGCAAAAGAATGACACATTATGTGACTTGGGAAACATGGATTATAAACTGGGATACATTTGTGATACATGAGACATCAACAAATGCTCGATATTGTTGGAAGAATAACCAATCAGGAGAGATTATACTAAAAAACGAGAAAAAGTCTCCTAAAGACATACTAGACCCAAAATGATGAGATACTGACTCAAGATTGTGCTTTGTTCAAGGGAGAAAATAACGCTACCAACAAAAGAGATAGACACTTCCCCCCCCTCTTTTTGGTTTTTTGATTTTTTTTTTGACTTTTTCATATTGTTAAAGCCTGAAAAAGAATAAAAGAGTTCTATAATACAGTGGAGGAAACGAGCGTTGCGGGTAACCAAACTAGTTCCAAAGGGAAATGAACACACCTATGCTTAATGCAAGGAAAACATGTGTAGGATAAGGACACTCAGGGAATGTCTCCTCTAGGGATAAAGGTGTCAAACCACAAAGGCATAAATTTCAAGGCTAGCAACCGGTAGGAATGCATAAGAAAATGGTTCAACAATAGCAATCTGAAGCTGACATTAGGCCTAAAATCACGAGCGGTCAATATGAAATGAAATGTAGATCTTAACCTCATTTTGGAAGCCCCTATAAGTAAGCTTCCAATAGTGTTTTATTTCATAGATTTAGTCTCTCGTGCCTGAAAAAGTGTAAAACACTACAAAGGAGAACTCTTCTAGTCAATGTTGGATAAAGTATTTCTTTTTTTGTAATTAGTCAATTCGGTCCAAAAAATGGGTAAAATGTACCAAATAGACGTCCTTTCAAATAAATTTAATGAGTGTGAAAGAAAACAAACTCACTCGACAATATTTTCATTTTTAAGGAGTCTGAAAAGAGATTAATTGAGACTCTGGGATGTACCTTTGTCATGGTTGATGACCAAGTGTGACAAGGGGAAAATTGTTGTTGTGGGAAGCATATAATGTGGGGAGTCCCGTAGGTAATGGCCAAAACAATATTGATTAAGAGGAATGAAGTTCGAACACAATGTCATGGTAGGACTAAACAAGACTCTCGAGCCTAATAGAAAACTTGTAGCATGGGCACCAAAATGAAAAGGGGTTCTAAGCTAGTATGCCCATGGAAGGTATTCTTTGCCACATGAATTACAACACTTCTAAACAACAGATAAGGTTCCACGTCGCAACTCAGTGGGTTTGATCCTAAGGCCGAATGAATCAAGAAATGGATAATTAGAAAATGCATGGAGGGTAAAATCTAACCTATTTTCTAGTTTCAAGATCACAACATGTCATAATGGATTGACATGGAAGAAAAGGTACCAAAAAAAACGTCTCCAATGTTCTGTATATAAGACCAAAAACACTTACCTAGAAGTTAATAAGTCCAATATAGAAACCTATGATAAAAACAAGTATTATGGGATACGAAACTTGAAAACCAGAAACCCTAAAAATACAATATGTACAAAGGACCACACAACCTTGTGACTTATGCATAGTAGTGTTCCAGTGTAACACCCTGTTTTCTCCCAAGACTATAATTATGCATAAACTTCATTTGTTAATAATATGAGGCATTAATTATGTTTTGATTTAATATAAACACCAAACTACTGACTGAGAGGGAACAACCTTGATAAGTACTAGCCATGATACACCAGGGGAAATTGATGAGGTAGATGACTAATGGGATGGTTGAGTGAAATGGAGATGTGATGCATTAGTGAAGAAAATGGGAAGCTTGCATAACAAGATAATCTATATTTATAAACATGATGACTTCACCCACCAACACACCGGATTGATGGAGGAGACCACATGATCATTAAAGGGAAGGTCATAGACGTGGTTGAGTAGTAATGACCACGACAGTTGGCCCATACAGAAAAAGAATGACCAATTGAATAACTGAAAGGGAATGTACCAAAAATCACCCCTTCAGATTATGAAGAGTGGACTGTAGTTTGTGTCTACGAGATGCTGCAGAGATCCCAAGGGGATGGAGAAGAAGACCAGGGAAAGAAAAATGCAACATGCATAGGATGAGAGCATATGGAAAGCCATATATGAATAGAGAAGAGTAAGGAAAAAAGGGAGAGGCCCTAAAACCCAAGATAACACCCAATGAATGGAGATGGAAATAGATGACCAAGAAAATAAAATTTCTTAGAGACGAGCAACAGAATGTAGCAGTGTGGACGTGTTGATTGATAAAGAAAAGGATAGATTTCTGGAATAAAATATGAAGCTTGTCCAAGTTGTTGATGATCACCCTAAATAGAGATGATCCAGATTCCCGAACTGGAACAATTGTGGGCTGCAGCTTGGTTCTTACTGGGAAGAAACTGACACTGGTAAAGGGAGGTCATTGAGGGACTGCTAAGAAGTGAAGAGACTCCCTTGTGCAGAGGAAATCTAGTTGAGAAACCACTTGATAAACTTGTAGAGACCCAAATCTCAGTGGGAGGTGGAAACTTCTGCTATGTCATAGGAAGAAGGAGTGTAAGCTTCTTGGATCATCACAAACTTGGAACTCTGCCAAGTCAATTTCCTTGGTGGTATCATGGCTTGTCACGGGGGTGGCATGTTGTAGGAAGTGACTCTACAACAAGGCATAAGGTTGGGAGGAAATACATCCTCTCTCAGTTAGTTGGATTGGATTATTTCCTTATCAGATAAGTGTTCATCTTTACTGAAAGTGACTGTGAATGATTTATGTGAATGCTCATGAATAGAACAATTGTGTGTTAGTACATATGAATGTTTAAATCTAAGAGAATGTTTGTGTACTTAACCTATGATTTTGAATGATGTAAGATGAGATATGTTGTGATGTATACTAATCCTTGGTTAAATCGTAAAAATGAATAAATACGAATTGCTACCTGCTCGAATACTCTATATGTTCCCTGTGTGGAAAACCTACAAATCATGTGAGGCCTTAGACTTAAGTTTGATAGTTTTTAATGGTCTCATAGTCATCTTGAGTCCTTAAAAGTTAGAAACTAAAGTCTTATAAGACTCAGAAAAATGGCTAAGTCTTTAGATCAGATAGTTATGATTCGGTAAACTGTGTGTTGGTCAGGGAAGAATCACAATCATTGATTTGAAGAGATCATGACCATTGATTGGTGGGAGGTATGATTCGTCATGTCAGAGAGATCCCCCATACGTCATGGGAAGGAATCCAAATGATAAACTACGAAAACAACTTGTTAGAGTGAGGCCTTCGGAACGAAATCTCATGTGTTGTGAGAATAACTCTGAAAGAAGGAATATGAAGTCGTGCCCATGTGAGCCATAGTTCTATAAGTGGGAGGGATGAATTCCCAGTTGTTGATCATTACAGGTCCCACTAGTAAGTTGGAAGGGTGAGAGTTGGTGGGGAGAGTCAGTGCCAAGATGTGTGTCAGTAGTTGATTAGGTGATTGGATTGAGCATAGGTTGAGATGGTCCAGCGTTGACTGTTATTAGAGTATGGATTTGAAGGATTCAGAGTAATCCTCTGATGGCTTAGGAGTGCCAATCCGATAGAGGGAAGAACTCGACCATAGGTCGGTGAATGTAGATATAGTACGATATCCATCGATCTCCCATGAGTCTCGTCTACATCAAAATAATGCAATCATAGCATCATGGTTGATGTGGCACACCAGTGGGGCAACCATATTGATTTTGGAGCGTCAGGTGTCACTTACCCAGCAGTGGATGAGTCAAGTGGGGCCAACCAGGTGGGATAATATTAGGACCCAAATCAATCTCAACAATCTATTGGGAGATTGTGACTTACGTCTACGATTGTCAATCACAGAGAGGGGTATATACCTCGATACCTTGACTTTGGATCAGTTAAAATGATCAAGTCATTGTAGATCCGAACGGATGGCATCGAAAGGGAATATCATTTGATACTATCTCCATCTAAGGTGAGTGAAGAGAATATTGACAAAGAGTCTGAGAGATAACAATGATGGTCCTGCGTGGAGCAGACCTCCTCGTGGAAGAATTTACAGGCACCATGTGGGTGTAACGTAGTCGTCATGTCATATGGAAAGTGTTATGAGGTGTCACATGGATGCCATTTGTCAATGGTATAGAATTCAAAGACCAAAGAACTTGGGAAGGCCATAAATTTCAATCTAGAGCTTAGTTTTGAGTGAAATTTCCACTATTGGAAAGCTCTCAGTGAGTAGAAGATGATGGCACTGGGGAAGAGAATATATGAGATTAGTTGAGAAAATAAAAAATTCTAAAACCCCATCCCTTATAAGTACACTTAGGGGTTGGGCATGTCACAGAGTGGTATCAGAGCACAATTCAAAACCTAGGCTTGAAAGGGTCACTAAGACCACTTAAAGTTTCTTGAAAAGGATTTATGTTGTCTGGAATGCATGACTCAGAATACTGATATGAAATGATAATGGTGATTTTTATTTCAACACATAGGACAAACTGAGAAATCTCACATAAGTGAATGGTAAAACACATCATGGATGACCTCTCACACCTCATAAATGAAGAATCTGACGACCGGAGGGATAGGGAAACCCCTCCATATTTGATGGAAGCTGTGATTAGTCTAAAGGAGAATAATGAGAGGCTTATGAGATCCCATGCTGAATAGGAAGAGTTGAACACAGTTCTACCACAGATTCTGTCCAAAATTCAAAAAAAATATCAACAAGGTCCTCGCAATGTAGAACTACAATAGTCAGAGAGGTTGAATACCCCTTCATATGCCCAAAAGCATGGAATGGATCACAATGATTTGGGAAATAGTTCTTCCAAAAGAAATCATCAAGTAACTAAGAGAAGTGTATCGAGTGGAGGAATTTCCACGGAGTCCTCTAGTCAGAAGACTAATTCAGCATGACAGTCCAATAGTGGCACAAAATCCAGTATTTCTAAGAGGAGAAAGAGGAATAAATCTCATAGTTTTTTTACTGAATAATTCAAGAAGGATAAGCCACCTACCTTTGATGGTGAAATAAATAAAGGAGAGGAAGCCAAAGCATGACTATTTAGCTTGAAAAAGTACTTCCGAGTACATAACTATTCAGACAATACCAAGGCAAGGATTACAATGTTTAACCTGAATGGAGGGGATTCCATTTGGTGGGAAGACCTCAAAGAATTCAAAAGGATAAAGGAAATAAAATTAACCTGGAAAAACATTTGAGAGACACTTTTGCAAAGCTTACCTATCCAAAAAATATTATGATGAAAAATAAAGGAAGTCTACGAGTTTAATATGGGGAAACTTACCTTGGAGGTGTATGCAGAATGATTTATGGAACTATTAAGGTATGTTCCCTACCTTAAGGATGAGAAGGAAAGAATCAAACATTTTCTCAGTTGGTTTCCATGGTCATACCAAGATCAAAGTGAGTTTGGCAAACCCAAGACGTTGGAAGACACCATTCATAAGGATACATGTTGTTATGATGAGTCTAAGCACAAGCATGAGTCTATTAAGGATCAAAAAAGAAATGAAAAGAGTGGATTCCAAAAAAAGGGATTCAATTCTTTTCCTTGCAAGAATTACAGGAAGGATGCAAAGTCAGGTCAAGAAAGCAGGAGTGTGCATCAACAAAAAATTTCTTCCTAAAGTAGGAATAAGCCAATAGAGAAAGCAAAAGAAATAGTAGAGGATCCCAAGAAAGGACCTTTACAATGATAGGGATGTGGAGAGCCACATATATCGAGGGATTGTACATATATACAACATGATAGTAGAAGAGTACATAACGTGCAGGGAGCAACTATAGTCAACGACGTAGCCAAAAGCATACCGAGAATCTACACATCGACATAAAATCGACAAGCAGACCACCAAGCCTATGTGGTGGAATTGGAAGGTATCATTACTGAAAAACCAATCTCTATTTTAATTGACCTAGTATCTAATCTTAGTTATGTTTTGCTTTGGGTGGTTGAGGAATGCTCATTACAGAGAAATATGCACTCCAAAGCATGGTTAGTTTAGTTAGCCATTGGAATAAAGAGGAAAGTGGCAGAGGTCATTGAAGCTTTTCCAATTTGGATGGAGGGATTTCAGACCCAAGCAGATATGAATGTTCTACCCCTTGGCTCTTATGATGTGTTCTTGGGAATAGATTTTATTATCACTTTGTAATTTATTTGGGCTGCATCAAAGAAATCTAGAGATGTTGGCATAAGGGAAGACCTAGGGTTCGACGCTTCAACAACGCACCAACAAAACCCTAAGTACCGGCCCTTTCGGCAACACCTACGAAGAAGATGAAGTCTCACCCCAGGTAAAGGAAGGGGTGGTTGCAGGAATCAAGTGTCTACAACCTATCTGGGACACAGATCTGTGATTACAACACTTAACATAGTACTTAGCAATTAACATTTATCAACATTTAACCCTTAATCACATCGCAGATTGAAATCCTAGTTACAGAGCAACGCAGTATTCAACAAGATCTAATACATCCAACACTTAGCACATAGAAATAGATCAGATCTAGCATTCATTCACATTACTAAGCATTAAGCTATTATATCATATTCATCTACATATATCATTTCACTAAGCATACATCACATCAATAACATAACAACTATAATGCACAAAGAAACCACAAAACAGGATATACATGGTTCACCCCAGTGTGGGGCTACGTCCACCAAATATTCTCTTATTTATTGTCTTCTTTCAATATTCTACAAGAAAAGAGCCACAAGAACCCACTCCGCATAGGACATGATATCTGTGCACACCTCGCCAGATCCTCCTTCCTCGAGCTAGGTTTAAGCACAAAGCCTTCTTACAATCTGCACACAAGCTTCTTACAATCACTTGTACTTAGCTCTACAAGTTATTAACACACATTATGCATGAATCATCCACAACTATTCGCACTTAGCTCACCATCCACATTACACACCTAGGTCTCTCACCAAGAGTCTCCCTTACTTACATTGCCTAGATTTTTATTTATACATTACAAAAAGGCCTAAACATGGGTAAACCCATGGGCCAACATCCCATAACCATTACACAAACCCTAAACCCAAAAATTCCCTAATAAGGGGCCGAGATCCCACAATCCCCACTTCTCCTTGCCTTCCAGCTTTGACTAGCCTGTCGAAGTCCCAAAATTGGTCAAATGTGACCAAGGTTCACCAAAACTTGGTCAAGGGCCAACATACCCCAAACACTCACATGTGACTCGTCCTCAGTCACTCTGATCTGGGTAAATCTTCCTCAAATGCCTCAATATTGGCTTGAGATGCTTCGATCTGTTGCTTTGCCAGAGCCTCCTGCTTGACGAACTCTTGAATAACCTTCTCCGTCATAGGTCCTTCCAAGAATTGTTCCATTGTGGTGAGCACTTGTTCCAGTTCTTCACCTCGTCCTTCAATTTCCTCAAAAAGTATGCAAGCTGCATCCTACACTCGCTGGAGTCGCTGAGTCACTTCCATGACCTTACTTTGTATGGCATGGCATTGTTGATGAACTGTGCATTGTTCCTGGGATCATTTCATCCTCTCAACTGCTGGAAGACGTTGTTTCTTTTTGCTTGGCCTCCTGAAGTTGTGACTCTAGTGTCCTTAGTTCAGGGTCTTCTGCAAGGCACTCATAAGTCTGCGTACTTCGAATGATGAGCTGCTTACATTCTAAGGCCAATTCTATGATTCTCTGGACAACGCTTCGGGCAGTTTCTTCTCTCTGGTTTCGCACTTCCCGTGGAGTGCTTGGCACTACTTGTAACTCTATTTTTGTTATCCTCTATTGGAGCTGCTGAATGGCTTCAGCAAGCTTCCCTACTTGGATTTCCACTGGGGCTTCCTCCATTTGTTCTAAGCTCGTCATAGAGCAAAGTGCTCTAGTGACTGCCTCTTTAACTCCAATCTGCTCTGCGAGCAACTGTTCCTTCTCCTTTTGGATCTGTGCTCTATCCTCTGCAAACTTGTATTGAATGTCATCTTTTTCTTGTTGTGCAACCCAACGTTGTTCTCCGACTTCCTCTTTTTCTTTCTTTAATGCCTATGTGGCCTACTCTTTTTCTTCCTGAACACAACGAAGACGAGATTTGGTCGCATCTGTTATTTAGCATAGTTGGGTAGGTTCATCTCCCAACTCTGTTCCTTCTGATGATAGGGGTGCAGTAGACACTGCAAGACTGGAGTGGAGGGCTTGTTGTACCCCTTTCATCTCTGCTTCAATTATTTCATACATGGTCTCTTGTTTGGATTCTTTTCACTATAAGATATCTTCTGAGATATATGAGACAACGACGATGATGAAATCTATGTCATATATCGTTAGCACAGTCTTCATCTGTGGTTTACTAGATTTGGACTTATTTCGCGATGTAGGTTTCGTGGGGGAAACCTTTCTTTTCTTGGAGGTTTCAACTTCGTCAATAGGGTCCCTAGGCGGGTGTTACTTCACCTTTTTTCTGCTTGTTTTCTTTTCCTTTGTCTTCTTCTTTGTGTACTTCATCATCACCTCCCCCTCCAGGTGAGTCTGAAGAACTCTCTTCTGATGCGTTGTTTAGGTTCTGTACCTCTTCCTTTTTCTTCCTTCTACTACTGCTGGGTGCATCATACTCTTCGTGAGTAACCACCAAACTTCCTATGAGGTCGGGGTCAGACAGTTCTTCCTAGTCGACTGGTATAAGGAACTTTGCAGGCCATTCCTTAGTGATTTCTTCCATGTCCTCCTCTGTGATTTTATAGTAACTCTCCAGCTCTTCTTTATGTTCGTCTCTGCGCACAATAATATAAATAAAATTTCTATCTGTGTGGAACTTCACAAATGGTTTGAACCTGTGCAGAGTGTTCGGCATCATCCAAGGGAAAGACTCAATATCCCTCTTCAACTACAGGTAGTAGGTGTGGAACACTGCGTTTGACTTCCATTGTTTCTCCATGTCGCTCAAATACCAGAGCGTGGTGAACTTTGCAGCTAAGGGTTCTGATGGCTCAATCGCAAGGAAGGTCGCACCTTCCGACATTTCCCAAGAAATGAAAGCGATGAGCATCAACAACCAACTGAAGTGGAACTTGTAGCCCTGATCCTGAGCTTCGTGGCAGTCTTGGTCTAACTGGTTGACGAGGTAGCTTGCCCATTTCATTTGTATCCCTTTCACGCATTTTCTTGCGAGGTTAACAATGAACCCTGTGACCTTCGTGGATTTTTTCTTCCTTACTATCTTACCAGTGATCAACTGGTAGGCTAGGCGCACTGAGCCATTCTGAATGGAGGCTACCTTGTAGCCTTGCTTCCCCTTTTCCACATTGCCATAGGTATCTTTAAATTTTTGCGCCAGGGCGTGATCTACAACCTTCCCTGGATAATATTCTTGTGGCTTTGGTCCTTGCATGATTAATCCGATGATCCGATGGATCAATGCTGGATCTACAGTGGTGCGTCTGTCCAGCCATAGATAACCACAATGGAAGCAAGACAACATGATTTTAATGCATGTGTTAACCTCTTGATGCCTTCCAAAGTTGGGTATCTTCATCACATTCAGGATAGTGAACCTCGCGATGTCCATAGTCCATGGCTGGGGGATGATCTTCGAATTCTTCCCCTTGGTCTTGGTTAAGTACTTGTATGGGGCGAGCATTCCATGGTTCTTGCGATCTCCCAAGTTGAAGTCACTGATAGTCAACGTCATAATTTGTCCTAACTGCAGTCCAATTGTGCGTATTCCCTTCAGGAGGTACACAGTGATCAAGGTGTATTAGAAGTTCCTCAGGACACTATCACGACTCACCACGCTAACTAGAGGCGGGATATAATCAAGTAGGATAGATGGGATGAGATTCACATTTTCCAAGTCATCACGATGCTTGGTGCATTTCTCTATCACATCTTGGGATGGTCCAGATCCACGAGGAGTCGATGGGGATGCTTACAATCCTCTCGTCGACGAAGCTTTGACTCCTATAGACATGACCTTCTCAGTCATGAGGTCTATGAGGATATCTTTGATGGATTTCTCTACTTCCCTGAAGTCACCCAACATGCACGCTCAAAATCAAGTATCTCATATCGGTGATCAAATACTCAATGTAACAGAATGGGTGGCGAGGTCTCAATTAGGTACAATGTGAAAGAAACTATTTCTCTATGGACTCGGATAATCACAATTGGCAAAAGTGTTCTCGGTGCAACGCATGATGGGATAAATAGACAATGTCGTAACAGACTCCTCCAATGGGCAGGAACTCCTTAATCAATGCAGTTCCATCCATTATGGTGCGGTCCCAACGGTCTAATGGCGATCTTTCTGGCCATAACTACGAATAGATCCATTCTGGAGCATCAGGCTAATGGTCGGGATGCCTCCAACGATCATATTGCTTCACTGTGGCGAAGTGCCATTCTTTGTTGTTCTGATATCTCGACGACGTTATGAAAACCTTCCTTCTGTGAAGTCCTCCCTGGAACTTCCTGTAAATTTTCTAACTTTGTTTTCTTTATGCTGAGCTTTCTGGCTTTCTTTCCTGTAATCTGATTCACTGGTTTCCTCTTTCCATTATTGTTCTTATCTCCTATTGGCATAGTAACTTTTCACTGTGGAGGGTCTTTCATAGAGTTCGAGGGTAATACTTCTTCTCTTTCTGGGGTAGATGCTCTACTCTCTTGTATGTACATGTGTTTCTAGTCTTCCTTTGTTCTTTCAACTTTGACGTCTAGATCTCTGGACCTTAGTTTCTTTGACTAGTCCTCTTGTTCTTCTAGTAAGTGGGCTATTCTCCTAGCCACAAAATCTCTTAGTTCTTTCTTTTTCTATTCTATATCCTCCTCTTCTTGTTTCCTTCGCATTTGATCTTTTTCAATCCAGGTTTTTCCTAGAAAAATAACAAATGGGGCATTGTTCTCAACAAACTTAACGATATCAAATTCTTCTTCTGTCAAAGTTCCATGAGCACTCATAGATGTTTAGGTAAGTCTTCCACATAGGGTTATCAACTTTCCTCTAAATAATCATATTCCTCCCAATGAAAGAACCATAGCAGGCTTTCGCAAAATTTCCCAAGTTCTTTATGTCATGATATTCACCTGTGTTTCCTCATACAAAACACATTCTATGTTGAAGTCTCCTATTCTTGTTTCTATGCACTCCTTCTCTTTTAAGATCTATGATAAGTTGATATCTTCGTGATCATTCAAGGTTTCTTTCATCTGTAATAATATAGTCTCTGACTCTTTCTGGGGTTCTATCATATCCTTAGTTTCTTGGCCTATCTCATGGTTTTCTTGTCTCATATTCATCTTTTCAACTTTAGCAATCATTCTAGGGAAATCCAAAACTTCATGGTCCATAGCTTTATAGCAAAGACAACTAGGACCTCTACCAAGGCATTCCTTAGAAAGATGTCCCGATATTCTACTACTATAGAAAAGAGTTAATCCTCTCTTTCTTTTAAATGACCCCCAACATTTCATGTACTGTGTAGTGGGATCATAGTAACTAACCTGCAAAAATATCTTCCTAGGATCATGCATCCATTTGTTATTCCAAACATTCTTTCTATGCATAGGAATAACATGTATTTCATTATTCTTATTAGATCTATTCATATCCAATATTCTTTCTTCTAGTTGTTCCCTAGTTTTTAGACTAGGACAAAACCTATCAAACATACCTAGATCCATTCTTTTGAAACAAAAATTTTCACTTATCTTACCTTTCTCAGAGCACAAAACTTTAAGATCTTACCTATTTTCTTTAGATCTAATTCCTTTCTTAGCACAGAGCTTCAATCAAGTAGAATACTTCTCACTAAAGCAGCAGATCTATGCACATAGATTTATTTTCTTCAGTTCCCAGCAATCATAGTTTTAGGTCCCGACAACAGAACCATTTGTTGTCACAAGGGAAGACCCAAGGTTCAACACTTCAACAACACACCAACAAAACCCTAACTAATGACCCTTTCGGTAACACCTGCGAAGCAGATGAAGTCTCACCTGAGGTAGAGCCAATGGTGGTTGCAGGACTCAAGTGTCTACAACCTAGTTGGGACACAGATCTGTGATTACAACACTTAACATAGCACTTATTAGTTAATATTCATCAACATTTAACCCTTATTCACATCGCAGATTGAAATCCTAGTTACAGAGTAGCGCAATATTCAACAAGATCTAATACATCCAACACTTAGCACATAGAAATAGATTAGATCTAGAATTCATTCACATTACTAAGCACTAAGCTATTATATCAGATGCATCTACATATATCATTTCACTAAGCATACATCACATCAATAACATAACAACTATAAGGCACAAAGCAACCACAACACATGATATACGTGGTTCACCTCAGTGTGAGGCTACGTCCACCAAATCTTCTCTTCTTTATTGTCTTCTTTCAATCTTCTACAAGCATAGAGCCACAAGAACCCACTCTGCATAGGACAGGAGATCTACACACACCTTTCCAGATCCTCCTTCCCGAGCTAGGTTTAAGCACAAAGTCTTCTTACAATATGCACACAAGATTCTTACAATCACTTGTACTTAGCTCTGCAAGTTCTTAACACATAGTATGCATGAAGAATCCACAACTATTCACACTTAGCTCACTAGCCACATTACACACCTAGGTCTCTCACCAAAAGTCTCCCTTACTTACATCACCTAGATTTTTATTTATACATTACAAAAGGGACTAAACATGGGTAAACACATGGGATGACATCCCATACCCATTACATAAACCCTAAACCCCAAAATTCCCTAAGAAGGGGCCGAGAACCCCCGATCTCCGCTTCACCTTGTGCTCCGCATTCAACCAGCATGTTGAAGTCCCAAAATTGGTCAAACATGACTAAGGTTCTCCAAACCTTGGTCAAGGGCTAACAAGAGGTAACCATAAACCCCTTGAAAACTAGAATCTATCTTTTTCAATTTCAATTTCAAAGAGGGCTCTCTCATGCAACTCAGTCACCTAGTGTTACCTTAGTAACTAGTTGTGTATTTAGTGAAATGGCTAGATATTCTGTAAAAATCCAAGTTTAAAAATATTGGGGAAGGGCCGAGTGTATATTCCATCGGGAAATGGGGTCAACTTCTGATATATATTATGAAGATTAACACATCTATGTACTCATGAGGGAACAAAGGCAAAGTAAGAATACCTTTTAGCAATAAACAATATTCAGATGATGGAAAGACATAAATAAGAAAATCCCATTGCGAATAAGAGAATTTAATAAGGATGAATTCTCAATTGTAACTTTAGAAGAAATAACATAAAGGATGACTACAATGAACAGATCACCTAATAAGGGTGAATTCTGGACCTGCAATCATTAAAACATGACACCTGCATTAACTATATGAAGGGATCATCTATCAAGGATGAATTCCAATCATTTAATCTTAGCTATGCTTAGAACAAAGAACATAAGTGAAATGAATGTTAACTAGAGGAAAACACACTAAAAGAGTACATCGTGATGAATCTCTACTATAAAAAACACTCCCTAGTTGTATTTAAAATTCTTGAATATATACAGAGTTTTCTAGCTACAAAGGAAGGATTTTTCTCAAGCAAGTTGAAATCCCCCTTCTAACATAAAAAATGATCAAATATATATGAGCCTATTGCCACACTAAGCTACTAGGAGTCGAACTACTGCCACCTATAATCATGGATCCGATAACATCAAAAGAGAACAACTCCTAAACAAGTTACTATAAATAGTAAAGTTGATTTTGATCATCTTAAATGTAAAACAAAAAATCTTATACAATCATAGATCTTGAACAAAATTTGAATATGATGTTGTGATGAGTCATCAGGTGCATCTGGAGACCATTTCAAGGAATTCTATGTGTTTCTGGGTAACTCTACCACCTTTACATAACAAACTGAAGCTAACGTTGTGCAAGTGCTACCTACAGTGTTTACGTAGCGCATTGAGTTTTCATGAAACCTATGCAATCTTCTAGTGGCAACAGCTTGATGGAGACCTGTGCTTCCTTCAAAACCTATATACCCATCACCTCCTATTGATCTTTCTAACCATGTGTTCTTATAGTACTTACGTAGTGAAAGCTCGCTACGCAAGTGCTGTGCATGACAATTTCCTAGACAAAACTACAATTTTGGCTTAGGAGGTGTTTTTAGGCTGTCACTCTTCTCTGGATCAAAGCTACAGGGAGTGAAAAATGTTTTTCATAACATATCTCGAACTTGATAACATCCTCACTCTTCTCCATCATCATAGTTTTTTTACTTTCTCACAGTGAAAAAACTTCTAGAACAAACTCAAAACCTGAGATGACCCTTTTCCCAAAAGACAAAATTGTGAGGTTTCTTCATTCACATTTCTGCTATCTTAGCAAGAAAGTCCAACTTACCTTTTCCCTAAAAATAAAGATGCAAACATTTGGCTCCAATGGGGATGTTATCTTCCCAGTGAGGTAGCAAAGAACAACAGACCACGTGCCTTATCCATTGGGTTGATCCAAAACTATGACATCTGCAACTTGTAAACTAATGTTTCCAACAACCTTACTTGTAACCAACTAATTGTAACTGAAATGAAGCTTCTTGCAACTGATAACTTCTTCTAGCACACTCTCTACACTAAAATCTTCAATGTGAACCAAACTGTACTATACTGCAAACTGAAAATCAATTATTGAAAATGACGCTCGACCAACAAGCTTATTTTCACACCTACCTACCCTAAGCTGAATGCACTACCAAATCAAGTGAAGTTAAAGATCTAGTCCATCCAAGCAAGAACTTTGTCCACAAATTCAATTCCTTGCATGCATTCCTCTAGAAACAAAAATAGGAACCTGCTTGATGACATCTTCAATAAAAACTTACGAACAAATTCGACTTTGACAAAATTTAACAACTTAAGTCTACTTTTTTAATCCAATAACACTACAAAAGGATATTGAAAATAGTGCATAAAACAACCGTCATGTATTAAACCCTCAACTACATTTTTGACCCTATGCAAATCCCACTGATGAAGGCCATGAAAGTATTGAAAATATTCATAAAACCTTTGTAATGAAACCCTTGTTGAACAAGAAAATTATGTTGTCTGCAAAACTAAGTTTTTATCATCTTTATTTCCATATTGATAATTGGCCAATACCTGTACATTTTGACTATTTAAACCCTCTATAAAATTAACTACTGGGTCATGAAAAACAAGAGGATATTTTTTCAATTCATTGTCAAATTTCCCCATTGAGTCTAGATGACTTTCCATCAGCCCACACTTTTCAACTTCATTAATGATTTCAAAATTTTCTCTCAACAATTTAAGCAAAGCATAAAGGCAGACAATTCCCGTCAGTAACCCCATTGTTTTCTCCATGTTCACTTACACAACTGTGGAACTGTTGATTTATAACACCATGAAAATTCTCCTTCAATAATTGGAATGAGGAAAATCACAAGGGTAGAGTATCTCTTTCACCTGATTTGGTACTTTCCTCATGTTCTTCATCGATGTCATAACTTAAATATGTAGAGTTTGTTTTCCTAGGATTACTGAAAATCATTATTTCCTGATGAAGATAATGCAGCTGCTCGTTCTGAAAAGTCAACCTCAAAATAAAAAATACAATGATCATAATATTCATTGTATACATGAACATCAAAGTCCTCTGTGATCTCATCAACTAGGAAAGAACTTGGGGGATCAATTTGATCTTCAGAAAGTTGATATACCATTTCTGCAAAATCATTATCATTGTAAAATTCAAAAAGATATATGAAACAATCATCCTTTTTCTCATGATGACACAGATCCAAATCAACAGTCTTTTTAGCATGCTCATTTTCATGACATTCTTCAATAAGTGGAAAATAATTTTCTGCAAAACCATCAACATTAAAAACTTCAAGAGAATGCATAATACTATTGATCCTCTGCTCAAAATTCAGATCGGTTGTTCTTTGTTCATGTTCATTGTCATTTTCTTCAGCATCCAACTCTTGATTTTGAATCTGTTTTGAAAGCTTCCCACAGACTTGAATATTATCTTCAATCTCCCGAGCATCACTAAACATGTATTGTAAGTACCTAGATCTTCTTTACATCAAAAGGAAGGACACATATGGATGAAGAGTGGTTGCATAACATAGTTTGGAAGTGTCTTCAAGGGTCTAGATCTCTTTGGGAAATTTATAATAAATACTAGAAAACCTCGTACTGAAAATTCAGATGGTTTCATATTTCATTCTTGTCATGGCATAAAACTATGAAAGGAGTAGATCCCATGACTTTCTCTCACCCCAAAATCTACGGAAATCTTCCCTCAATTCATCCCATGAGCTAATTGTCTGGGGCTGCAAATTTATGAACCATTCTTTGGCATCTCCTTGTAATGATTGAGCAAAGGTTCTCATACATACATCATCTTGTTCAATTTTCAACAGATCTATAAAATACTCAAAATCTTGAATGTATTTTTCAGCTGTGATTTTCTTAATCTCTCCATCAAACTTGGGAAGATACTTGACATGCTTTGGAGGAAAATCATGAAGAATATAAGGAAATTTTAAAGGTTTGTATCTCCGTTGAATCTTGGAAGGTGTTGGATTATGTACATGAGATGTTAGATCAGCTTTAGTATATTGAGGCTCACCAACTTTGTTATGGTCATCATATGACTCAAATAAAGGATCTTGATCAAGATCAGTAATATATGAAGAAGATATATTCACAGCTTCAGAATAAGGATTTTCAAATGCATATTTTTGGTCCTCATTAGAATGCAGTAGGTAAAGGAAAAATATTTTAAGATGCTCCGAAAAAGACAAGAGGCACTTGATGAATATGAATAAAATTTATTGAAATAAATTTGCACTTTGATACCTGACTCTTTGTCCCTTCATATTGTTTTCAAAGAGATTTTACTCATAGTGGATTCCTTGAATTTCATTGAATCTTGATTGGAGTCGCCAGGTGTAAGTGTACATCCTTCTTCTGTCTGACCTTTTTCCACCATCGGAAATCATATCTAAACCTTGTCATTTCTCCTAGGGAAAATGAAACCTTCAATCCCCAACAACGACACCAAAATGTTATCACTCTGTAATTTCTTTGGGATGCATAAAATAAACCTAGAGGTAACCACAAACCACTTGAACATTGGAATCTATCCTTTCCAGATTCAGAGAGGGCTCTCTCATGCAACTCAGTCACCCAGTGTTACCTCAGTAACTAGTTGTGTAATCAGTGCAATGGCTAGATCTTCTGTCAAAATCCAAGTTTAAAAAGATTGGGGAAGGGTGAAGTGTATATTCCATTAGGAAATTGGGTCAACTTATGAGAAATATTATGAATATTAACACAACTATGTACTCCTGAGGGAATAGAGGAAAAGTAAGCATACCTTTCAGCAATAAACAATATTCAGATGATGGCAAGACGGAAATAAGAAAATCCCATTACGAATGAGAGAATTTAATAAGGATGAATTTTCAATTGCAACTTTAGAATAAATAACATAAAGGATGACTACAATGAATAGAGCACCTAACAAGGGTGAATTATGGACCTGCAATCATTAAAACATGACACCTGCATTAACTATATGAAGGGAGCATCTATCAAGGATGAATTCCAATCATTTACTCTTAGCTATTCTTATAAGAAAGAGCATAAGTGAAATGAATGTGAAATATAGGAAAACACATTTAAAGAGTACACCGTGAAGAATCTCTACTATAAAAAACACTCTCTACTTGTATTTAAAATTCATGAATATATACAGAATTTTCCAGCTATAAAGGAAGGATTTTTCTCAAGCAAGTTGAAACCCCCATTTTTACATAAAAAAAGATCAAATATATAAGAGCCTATTGCCACAATAGTCAACTAATATTTGAACTACTGCCACCTATAATCATAGATCTGGTTACATCAAAAGAGAACAACTCCTAAATAAGTTACTATAAATAGTAAACTCGATTTTGATCATATTAAATGTAAAACAAAAAATATTATACAATCATATATCTTGAGAAAAATTCAAATATGATGTTGTGATGAGTCATCAAGTGCATATGGAGACCATTTCAAGGAATTATATGAGTTTTTGGGTAACTCTACCACATTTGCGTAGCAAACTGAAGCTAATGCTTCGCAAGTGCTACCTACAACGTTTGCATAGCGCATTGAGTTTTCTTGAAACCCATGCAATATTTTGGTGGAATAAGCTTGCTAGAGATGTGTACTTACTTCATAACTTGTATACCAATCACCTCCTTTTGACCTTTCTAACCATGTGTGCTTACAATACTTGTGTAGCGAAAGCTTGCTACGCAACTGTTGTGCATGACAATTTCCTAGACAAAACTGCAACTGTGTCTTAGAAGGTGTTTTTAGGCTATCATTCTTCTCTGAATCAGAGGTATGCGGAGAGAAAAATGTTTTTAATAACATATATAGAACTTGATAACATCCTCACTCCTCTCCATCATCATAGATTTTTCACTTTCTCGCAGCGAACAAAACTTCTAGATGAAACTCAAAACCTAAGATGACCCTTTTGCCAAAAGACAAAATTGTGAGGTTTCTTCATTCATATTTTTGCTATCTTAGCAAGAAGGTTCAACTTACCTTTTCCCTAAAAATAAACATGCTAACAAATTGGTTAGCAAACCATAAGGCAAAATTGCACTGTTATGAGAAAATTCTAGAATGCGAAGATGAGGAAGGAAATATGAGAATTTTGCAAGGCATTTAGAAGCCAGTGTTTGTGAGACAAATATCAATGTTACAACTCAAGAAGTTTAGCAGAAGAGGGTGTCCTCTATATGCTACAAAAATACTAAATTCAATAGAAAGCGATGAGATGAAGGTTGAATATCATCCAGTGTTATGGGAATTCATGGATTTGTTTCTTGAGGAGGTTCTTGTATTACCTCCGAAAAGATACCTTGAATTTTCAATTGATATCATGCCGGGAGTAGTGTCAACATCGCGAGTGACTTACAGGATGAGTGCACTAGAGTTGGTGGAACTGAAGATGAAATCGAAAGAAATGATGGACAAAGTTTACATTAGAACAAGTGTGTCACCATGGGGATCACTAACCATATTTGTAAAGAAGACAGATGGTACCTTAATATTATTCATCGATTATCAACATCTGAATAAGATGGCCATCAAGAATAAGTACCCTTTTTCTAGAATAGATTATATATTTGATCAGCTCATAGGGGATACAATTTTCTCAAAAATAGATTTGAGATCATGATATCATCAAGTCAGGATTAAAGATAAAGACATCCACAAGACAACCTTTAGGAAAAGGTATGGGCACTACGAGTTTGTAGTGGTGTCATTTGGACTTACAAATGCACTAGCTACATTCATGTGTTTGATGAATAGTGTTCTCAACAAGTATGTAGACAAGTTTGTCTTATTGTTTGTGGATTACTTTTTGGTGTATTCCAATAATCGAGAGGAGCATGAATAACATCTCACGATGGTGTTACAGGTGTTAAGAGATAACCAACTACATGCCAAATTAATCAAGTGTTATTTCTTTTAAAAGGAAATCCAGTATCTAGGCCATGTAATCTCAGTTGAAGGAGTCGCAGTAGACCTTGCAAATATCAAAGAAATCATGGATTGGTCTGCCCCTAGAAATGTGACAAAAGTGAGATACTTCATGGGATTGGATAGATATTATAGAATATTTATCAAAGGATTTTCCAAGATCAGAAATCCTATTACATCATTGCAAAGTAAGGGAAGGAGATTCGTGTGGTCACCAGATCGCGAAGATAGTTTATGTTAATTGAAACAACTATTGACCAACACCTCTGTTTGAAGGATTGCAGACCTACAAAAGGACTTATTTGTTTTCATAGATGATTGCAAGGAGGGAATCGATGAAGTTCTCATGAAAGAAGGACAAGTGGTTTGTTATGAATCATGGAAGTTGAATGAACATGAGCAAAAGTATGCTACCCATGACCTAGAACTTACCTGAAATGTACATGCGTTGAATATGTGGAGACATTACCTGCTTGGAAGGAGGTTTACCCTCATGACTAACCATTGTGGTTTGAAGTATTTGTTCAACCAACTAAGGTTGAATGATAGACATGCCAAGTGGATGTCATTGATCAGTGAGTTTGAATTTGAAATCAATAATATAAAAGGAAAAGAGAACAAGGTGGCAGACGCGCTCAGTTGAATCATTCAGACAATACACTTAGCAGTAGCAAGTGTAGGAGAGTCCAAAATTCAATATAGAATTAAGACCCTCTTTTCAGAAGACGAGTTCTTCAATCTAGTGAAGGAAACATTATAGCAAGAACATAAGGAAAAGAGGTACGAAGGATATCAGCTAAGGGATGATAATATGTTAATGTACAATAACAGGCTATATGTGCCTAATTTTGTAGACCCGAGGCAATTGATTATGGATGAGTTTCACAGGAGGCCATATGTCGGTCATCCTGGTTACCATAAAATGGTGACAATAGTTAGGAGACTGCATTATTGGCCCGGGATGAAGTAATACATTGCTTGTTATATCTCGAAATTTTTAGAGTGCCAATAGGTGAAAGCCGAACATTGATACCCTGCGGGACTATTGAAAGCCATACAGATACCGGAATGGAAATTGGAAGTGATTTCCATGGATTGTATCACAGGTTTTCCAAGGACAGTCAAACAACATGATATAATCATGGTTATAGTGGATAATTTGAGCAAGGAATCTCATTTTTTCCCATAAAGTCTACTTTTAAATCTATAGACATTGCCAATGTTTTCATGAAAGAGATATTCAAGTTGCACAATTTTCCTAAGACCATAATTTCAGAGAGAGATATTAAGTTCACCTCAAATTTCTGGAGAATCTTATTTATAGTTTTAGAGACACAATTGACATTTAGAATGGCCTTGTTGATTATTTGGGTTGGTTTTCATTGACGTCAACCCTTGAAGAAAGTATGGTAGCAAATTCCAGTAGCACAAAGGATTGGGTAATGGGCCCAAGTTTGTTTGATGTATAATGGTATGCGTTTTAATATATTTGAAGGTAAGACTATTCTGGATGGATAGTTCATGTCATGCCATTTCTAGTGGTATGTGGAACACCACATAACTCCTCACGGTTAGAGAGTTATGGCCATGTGAAGTTGGAGAACCCTCATGAGTCATCTAGAAGCCCCAAAAGGTCAAAGTAGTCAAAGTGGTTGCAAAGAAGAAATTATATAAATAATAAAGTGAAGTGATGAGCGTACTATAAGTCAAAGTGGATACAAAATAAATGATTTAAATAATAAATTTAATGTAGAAATTACTAAGTGGACAAGTGGTTAGAAGTGGGTTAGCCCTAAAATAAGGAAAGTGGGTTAAGATGGATAGAAGGTAATTTAAATAATGAAGTGAAGTGATGAGTATAATATAAATCAAAGTGGATACAAATAAATTATTTAAATAATAAATTTAATGTATAAATTACTAAGTGGACAAGTGGTTAGAAGTGGGTTAGCCCTAAAATAAGGAAAGTGGGTTAAGATGGTTAGAAGGTAACCCCTTGAGGAAGCTACATGAAAGTATAAATAAGAGCCAAGGGTCTTTCATTTTTAATCAAACTTGAGCATATTGAATATCTACAAGTGATTGAGGTAACAAAAGGATATCTAATCCAAATTTCAAAGGGAAGGTGAAGTAAAGAAGGCCGAAATTCAAGGGAGGATAAATTCTTTTGATGGTGCTTTATAAGGTATGCTATTTACAGGTCATCTCACAATTTTCACAATACCGTTTTTCTAGAATGATTCAGACCGTGAAATTGGGAGGTCGTTGAGGAAACATATCCAAGTAGATGTGATAAAAATTTCATCTTGTGGTCCGTTGTATTTTTGGATTTACACTCCGTGGAAAATATGGCTTGTGGCTAGTACTGAAACTAGTCTAAAACAGGTGTTTCAGGTAAAAATGTCATAAATTATTCATAATAGATTCAAATTCACTAAGACAAAATGTATTGGTTAGATTACATTCTGTAGTATTCTGTGTACCATTTTCAAATCCATACAAGAAATATTCTGTGTGGAGCACGCTCTACAAGTTCGCTCTCTAGAATAAGCCATAATTCAACAAGGTATGCCATTTTTGCTACAACTTTTTTTTCTGAGAGGTTACAAGTAGTGAAACTTGGAGGAATTGCATAAAAGACACTGAAGAAAATTTTGTACTATTTTCAGATCTGTATTCATTATAGGTACATAGTTATGATTATTTCAAGTTAGGGTTGTTGACTAATCCAAAATTAGTCATGTGAGACTAAAGTAAAGTTTGATGAAAATGCTAGTCTCTTGCTGTTAAAGTTAAGGAAGGTTTGTAGGTATGTGATCATATACACCAAGTCTATTATAGAGTTACAAATAAGATTTGGATGATGAAATTGATGAGGGATTTTGGTTGAGGTACATGTTGGGTACACGGTTGAGACAGGTAGTTGATGAGTTGGCACATACATGAGGTGTATAGTTGATGATGTTGGTACATCTTGATGAGTCATGGTTTAAGTGTATTTGATGCATGATTGGTACATATTTGGTGCATGGTTGATGCACTCATTGATGGTATAGGTTGAGGTACATATCGGTGCATGGTTTATGCACTTGTTTATAGTACAGGTTGATTACAGGTTGTTTGGACATGCTATTGTGACATGTTATTTGTACAGGTTTGGTGCATGGTTGATGCATTTTTTTATGGTACAGGTTGAGGTACAGGTTGATGTATGGTACATGTTGGCATATTTTATTGGTATAGGTTGTTATAGGTTGATTACAGGTTGATTGGTATAGGTTTACAACAATATATCTCACAATGATAGTGTGACAGTGGTTCCATCATTCTAATTCTATGTCAGGGAGGTTGGATGGGGAAATGATAGGTTGTTGTAGCCACCTTCTGGTTGTAGCTAGAGAACATAGGAGGTTGTATCCTCCTTCTAGTTGTAGCCAGATAATTTGGGAGTTGGAACTTCCCTTAGGTTGTATCCTAAGAAACTAAGGTGTTCTGGCCTCCTTCTGGTTGTAGTCAGAGAATTGGGGAGTTGGAGCTTCCTTCAGGTTGTAGCCTGAGAAACTAGGGGGTTGGAGCCTCCTTCCAATTGCAGTTGGAAAACAAAGGAATTTGGTGCTTCCAATGAATGTAATTCTTAAAGACATATAAGAAAAGACATTATGTGGTTTTCTCCTACTTTGGATTTCCACATAAAAACACTGGTGCACTATGTATGTGTATGATTTCTCATTTGTTCATTGTTTATTTACTCTGCAATTGTTGGATGATAATGCTACATTGATATAACACTTGCATTTTGTGGTTAAAAAGGATTATTTCTCTATTACTGATTCACCCCCCTCTTAGTAATCCAACAGACCTACCATCCTCAAAATGATGGTCAGACCAAAAGGGTGAACAAAGTGCTAGAGGATATGCTACAAATGCATGTCATGCATAAACCCAAGTAATGGAAGAGTATCTACCTTTGGTATAATTTGTGTATAACAATGGTTATCAAGAATCATCGAAAATGATCTTGTTCGAGGCTTTGTATGGTAGGAAGTGCATAGTTTTGATTAGTTGGGATAATCTAGTGGAAAAAGTTACACTTGGAACTGAATTACTAAAGGAAATAGAGCAAGCCATGGTTCAAATAAGGAAGAATCTGAAAATTTCCCAGGATAGACAAAAGAGCTATGTTGATAGTAAGAGAACCCCAAGAGAATTTGAAATAGGAGACCATGTGTATCTTAGGGTGAAACCCAAGAGAAGTTCCTTGAAAATGGGGATGTGTGCTAAGTTGGCTTCCTAATATTGTGGACCGTTTGAAATCCTAGAGAGAAAAGGACCAGTAGCATAAAGACTTGATTTACCACCTACTATCAGAGAACATAATGTATTCCATGTGTCTTTGTTAAAGAAATATGTACATGATCCTAATCACGTTATTGATTGGAATTTAATATAGGTGGAAAAAGAGGGAGAATTCCAGCCAGAACCCCAATGCATCTTGGATAGGAAAGAAACAATGCTTTGGAACTGATCCATCACGCAAGTCAAGATGCAATGCAATCACTTTGGAGCCGACGAAGCTACATGGGAGTTGGAAGATGCCATGAGATTGACATATCCATTTTTGTTTACTATATAATTGCAAAAGCATGGTGTTTTAAACACCGAGGACGATGTTTCCTTAAGGGGGAGGGGAATGTAACACATTTTTTTCTCCCAAGAATGTAATTATGCACAAACTTCATATGTTAATAGTATGAGGCATGTAATTGTATTTTGTTTTAATATAAACACCAAACTGTTGAATCAAAGGGAAAAACCTTGATAAGTACTATCCATGATACACCAGAGGAAATTGATGAGGTAGAGGAATTATGGGATGGTTGAGTGAAATGGATATGAGATGCATTAGTGAAGGAAATATGAATCTTTCACAACAAGCTAATATATACTTACAAACATGATGAATTCACGCACCAACACACCAGACTGATGGAGGAGACCACGTGATCATTAAAGGGATGCTCATAGAGGTGGTTGAGTAGTACTGACTACGATAGTTGGCTCATACAAACAAAGAATGGCCAATCGAATAACTGACAAGGAATGTACGAAAAAACGCCTCTTCAGATTATGAAGGGAAGACTTCAGGTTGCGTCTGTAGGACATTGCAGAGATCCTAATGGGATGGAGAAGAAGACTGGGGAAGGAAAAATTCAATGTGCGTAGGATGAGAGCATATTGAAAAACATATATGCACATATAAGAGTAAGGAAAAAAGGGAGAGAACCTAAAAACTAGGATGGCACCTAGTGACTGAAGAGGGAAAGAGATGGACGAGAAAAGAAAAGGGATTAGAGACAAGAAACATAGTGTATCAATGTGAACGTGTTTATTGAGAAAGAAAATGATAGCTTTATAGAAGAAAATAGGAAGTTTGTCCAAGTTGTTTATGATCACCCTAAACAGAGATGAACTGGATTTTTGAACTAGAGAAATAGTGGGTTGCAACTTGGTGTTTAATGGAAAAAAAAGACATTGTTAAGGGTAGGTCGTCGAGGTAATGTTAAGCAATGAATGGACTCCCTTGTGGAGAGGAAATCCAGTTGAGAAAACACATGATAAACCTCTAGAGACCCAAAGCTCAGTGGGAGGTGGAAACTTCTATTGTGTCAGAGGAAGAAGGAGATTAACCTTCTTGGATCATCGTAGAATTGGAACCCTACTGAGTCAATTTCCTTGGTGATATCATGGATTGGCATGGGGGTGGCATGTTGTAGGAAGTGACTGTACAAGAAGGCCTAAGGTTGGGAGGAAAGGCGTCCTCTCTCAGTCAATTGGATTGGATTATTTCCTTATTAGATAAGTGTTCATTTATACTGAAACTGGTTATGACTGATTTATGTAAATGCTCATGAATAGAACAATTGTGTGTTAGTACATATGAATGTTTAAATATAAGAGATTGTTTTTGTAATTAACCTATAATTTTGAATGATATAAGATGATCTATATTTTGATGTGTTAGCGTCGTCATTTGGTTTTAGTTAGATTCAATCCTAGATGAGTCATGGTCCATGTGTCAAAGCATGTGAGGTCAGGTACTGAAAAATGAATGGGTCAAATTCAGCAAGTGGTCGGTATGGCCCTTGGAGTCGGGAAAGGGAATCAGAATCAAACATGTGTAAATTGTAAAGGTATTTTCCCAAAAGGTTGGGTCCTGTCAGAAAGGGGGATTTTACGTGCCAAAGGTCGAGGTAAGTTTTTAGAATAAGGGTCATGTTGGCAGATATAACGACCATCATCACCTCATTATGAAGTCATAAATGATAATAAATCAGGGTGCTCATATCACGTATACTCTGTAGCTCTTATCATCTTTACTTTAAACACTCTGAAGTGTACCCGTCGCGCAAGTGTGCTACACAAATATTCAACTTGCTTCAAATTATCGTCACCATGGATTCAATGTCCTCTATCCTAATTCCATCCCTCACTTGTTTAGTTATAAATTCCAATCATTCTACATGTATTTCATTTACCATCCGAGTTTATGCATTGTCTGTAATTTTTCCTACAAGACCTAAGTTTTCTCGCTGCGGGAAAGCCGATTGCCATCAACTATGTCACAAACCAGTTCAATCAATATTGTCGCATTTTGTCCATCTTAAATCATGGTTTGGATCCTTTCGGAGTTGGTCCCAAGATATTTTGTTAGGCGACAAGTCCTCTCATGGTCATCCCCTCATCCTCAGAGTTTTTTTCATGCCCAAATTCTCGTTTGCGCTCCCCTACTGCGACAAACCTGTCATCGTCATTGTCACAATGTCGACCTGTTCCTGCACCAAGAGTCTTTGTGGCGTCTAGGGGCTGTGCAGTGAATTCCTAAAGTCATTCTCGCTTATTAGGAAGAGTTCCTCTACCGCCCCTCTGACGGGTCCGGGCTAAGAATATCATTATCCATTTTCCACGTGAAGGGGTGTCATCTTCACTACCAAGCGTAAAAAACAAACATGTATTGCACCATGATGACATCCCAAAACATAAGGAAGAGGGCGCAAAGTGGAAGAACTGTGAGGCCTGAGCCTCAACAATTGACATTGATAAATGAAGATCCAAATGTCAGAGAATATTTAGCACAGGTCGGATGCATGCACTATTGCAAGAAAATCCAAGGATACAATGTGAAACTGGTGGAACAGTTCACGCTCAGTTTTGACGGGTTCCACATGGTTATTGAAAGAATCACATTCTGGATGACAGAGGAAACTTTGTCAGATGCGATAGATATCCCTCTGCACGGTGAGAGGTGGTCTAAGGGCATGCCTTTGGACATGCCATGCTATAAATAATGCATCAAACCAAATTGCCTGAACAGGAAAATCGGGATGGGTGTTCCCAGTCGGTATCTAGGGGAGCATTTTCAGAAACTCTTGAAGGTGCTTAGAAAGTATTTCACTTGTGAAACAAGGTCTGACAAAATACACCCACTTCACATCATATTGTTGATGCATCTAACAGGAAAGAGGTTGTTGAACCTACCTTTCTTCTTGCACCAAAGTCTAGGAGGAATGGTAGACAACATCCAAGCCAAAGAAGACCAGCCAAAGAAGATCTTATCCTATATCTCACTAATCAAATTGTTAATAGTTGAGGAATTGAGGTGATTGGGCAAGGACTTGGATTCATTTTTGCTTTCATCCAACATCCCCAAGGACCCCAAAGGATATCCCCCTCTACCCACAGGAGAAGCATCATCTCACAGTGCGAAGGAAAAAATAGAAGGGGTTGTAGAAAAAGGAAAGACAATGGAATTCTCGTCCCCCCAACAATCAATGCCTCGGAAAAGAGGCAGTCCAAGGAAGAATAGGGAGCCTAGGGAGGACCAATCTCCAAATGAACCACGCACCAAATCGGTTGTTGAGAGGTTACTCATGCGTGTTGTTTGGGTGGAACCTTTCGAGAGTTCAAGCCGAGAAATATGCGACAAACAAAGAAGGTCTGGCACTGAAAGCATGGATGTTCATGAGTCGTCGCAAAAACTAAAGCAAGCACAACTTTCTATTGTTGAGCTATACCAGGAGAACAAGGAGTTGAGAAAGTAGTTAGCAGAAGGAATGTCATGACATCAGCATTGCAGAGCCAAGAAGGGAATGCGAATTGGCTCAAGAGGTGGGTCAAATATGTGCAAGACACGATCATCCAGCTACACAAGGCACAAAGTATGTTAGAGGAGAAAATCATGGAGCATTTCAAAGAATGTGGACCGACCATGGAAAACGTCTGCGCAGCTCTAGCCAATTCCCAAGTGAAGCTGAAGGGGAACGAGGTCTTGTGAAAACAAGTAAAGAATCTGAAAAGGTGCAACTGGTCTCTCAAAAAAATGCTTAGAAATAAATATTGTAGATAAGTCCAGAAACATAATTGATCCGAGCCTGTTTTTGTATTTTTTGAACGTGGCATGGAATTCCTTTCTCCCCGTGTCCTGTTTCCTATCGGGAAGTAATGAATCTAATGTGTATCCATGCAGTGGATATACGTCGCACAGATGCTGAAAACCCACATGCCGAGGACAAGTGTAGGATGAACACACAACACTTTTGAAGAAATGCGTTGTCCCCTGACCGTCGTTTCCATCTTGGAAACATGAGTGATAGTCCACAGTGACCCACCACATGCATACTACAACCAATGATTGTGCATCATCAATCAAAGATGTTACAGTGGGTGGCAGAAGTATGACAAAGCTCTTGGTCATTCAGGTGACCTTTCAAAGGAGAAGCTCTGACACATCACTTCTTAACGATGGAGTCTTGCTGATGACCTAACCATCATGGTAAATATGTCGGTTATTACATGATTGAGTACATTCAATTTTCTATTCTTAGTAAGTGTCATCCGAAGGATCATATGGCAGAGAATAACCAAAGACGAATTTCTAGGAGTAGTAGTTGGGGGGCATGGCAGCCCAAGAGGCACATCTTTTTCTATATATTGCATATTTTCAATGTAAGTGAGGTTGGTTGGCAAAGTAGTGTAGATAGTGACTGTTGAATGTAACTTTCGTACCTGATTGAAGTATAATGCAAAGGTTCTAAGACTTTGATGAAAATATTCGAATGGTGGTGGTTTGATGTATTGTGATCTCTCTTGCGTACGTGTTTCATGTTATTTTGTGTATTCATGTCTGTATTTTGTTTAAATCAGAACATTTAATAATTATGGAATTCATCGCGTGGTGCTCTAGACTTCACCATTTAAACTCCTGTGTTTTCTTCTAAGTAACTCAGAATTCATCTCCAATGGTGCTCTGAGTTGCTTTATGTATTTTTCTCTCGCCACACACAACGACTTTGAACTGAAAGAACATCGCCTACTTAGCCTTTATCCTCTCAACTTTTAGTTACCAAGTCATTTATTTTTCTCGCTTTCTGGAATTTGACTCCATAGCCCAAGGTTTTGTATTCCCTTTCCAACAAAACTAGAAACACTGCACGGACGCAATAAACCTAGCCAACAATTTAAAGCCATTATCTATAAGAGACTAAGTCTTAGAGAGAGCCCTCTCTAGGTCAAAAAGTCTAGTTTTCGGTCTTAAAGTTGGTTTGTAGGTTACCCATGTCATTCATTTTCTTAGCCAAATGAATTTACAGAGTGCTAACATGATGTACACTAATGCTTGTTTAAATTGTAAAAATGAATAAATACGAACTGCTACCATATAGAATACTTATATGTTCCCTGTGTGGAGAGCCTACAAATCATGCAAGGCCTTAGCCTTAGGTTTGATAGTTTGTAATGGCCGCAGAGTCATCTTGAGTCCGGGAAAGTTAGAAACCAAAGTCTTGTAGTACTTGGAAAAATGGATAAGTCCTTAGAGAGGATAGTTATGATCTAGTAAACCATGTGTTGGTCAACGAAGAACCAAAATTGTTGATCTAAAGAGATTGTGACCATTGATCATTGGATGGTCAGATTCATAGGATCGAAGAGATCCATCGGACATCATGGGAAGGAATCTGAACGAGAAACTAAAAAACAAACCTATTGGAGTGAGGCCTTCGGAAGGAAATCTCATTTACTATGAGAATAAATCTGAAAGAAGGACTCTGAAGCCATGCCCATTTGAGCCGTTAATATGTAAGCAAGAGGGATGAAACCCTAGTTGTTTATCATTATGGGTCCCACTAGTAAGTTAGAAGGGTGAGAGCTAATAGGGAGTGTCAGTGTGAAGACGTGCATCAGTAGTTGATTAGGTGACTGGATTGAGCGAGGGTTAAGTTGGTCCAGTGTTGACCGTTACCAGAGTATGACTTCAAAGGATTCAAATTAATCCTTCGATGACTTAGGAGTGTCAATTTGATAGAGGGAAGATCTCCACCGTAGGTTGGTGAATGGAGATAAAACTCAATAGCCATTGATTTTTCGTGAGTCCTTCCTACATTAAAATAATTAATTCATAATGTCATGACTGATGTGCCACACCAACGAGGCATTCAGAGTGAGTTTGGAGTGTCACGTGTCACTTACCCATCAGTGGATGAGTCGAGTGGGTTCAAATAGGTGAGAGAATATTAGGCCCTGAATCAATCTCAATCATTTATCGGGAGATTACGAATTACATCTACAACCGTCCAGCAAGGATAGGGGTATATACCTTGATACCTTGACTTCCTAGAAGTTAAACTACTCAAGTCATTCTAGTTTCAAATGGACAACATCGAAATCGAATATCCTTTGATAGTGTATTTGTCGAAGGTGAGTGAAGAGAATAATAGAAATGATTACGAGCAATAACAATGATGGTCTTGCGTGGATCAGAACCTCCTCGTGGTAGAATTTACATGCACCATGTGGGTGCAACATAGTCACCATGTCAGATGGAAAGTGTTTCAAGGTGTCACGTGGACACCACATGTCATAAATATAGAGGTTGAAGACCAAAGAACCTTGGGAAGGCCATCAATTTCAATATATAGCTCAGTTTTGAGTGAAACTGCCATTGTTGGAAATATCTCAGCGAGCAGAAGATGATGGCGCCAGGGAAGATAATATTTGATATTAGTTGAGAAAAGATAAAATTCTAATACCCCATCCCTTAAAAGGACACTTAGGGGTTGGGCAAGTCACATCTAGGTATATGCCATTGTTAGGCTCAAGCCAAGGGTTTCATTGGTAACTAAGTAGTAAATCTTCTAGTTCAGAAGGAGGTCGAAGATCCATAATCATAGCTTCAAGGATGGCCTTATATGAAGGAAACTCAACATCCATGAAACCAGGGCTTGACAATTAACAAATACTATGGATTTAGGTCTTTCAAACAACAAGATCAGACTCAAGAGGAAACATCATATTACTTGGGTCATTAAGGGGAAGAAAGGGCTCCCATTCCCCCATTGGATAAAACACCTGATTAATTGTTGAGGCCTTATATCGAGAAGGTGAACATAATTGTAAAGGATCCTTCTCAGGAGCAATTTAACATCGAGGATAAGATGCCACATAATTCACCCGTGGAGGGGAAGATTCTACTCAAACACTAGGAACACACAAAGGGGAAACCTAAGGTAAATACGAACTAGGATGGATATTATCAGATGAAATATGATCGATAGTAATGATGCTTTTTTTGTGAGGGAAATGTATCACACGAAAAATGTAGACACCACAACATTCATCGCATATACATAATCACGCCCAATAAGAAAATTAAAGTCTAAAGGTCCTTGAACCACTAACATATTGAATAGGACAGTCTTTTCACCTAACGTGATAGGAAACCACAAAAGAATCCCCAGACATTAGCTAGGTCTTTTGTTGAAAGCCAACAACTCACTGGTAGTTGACACAGGCTTGGGAGAACCCAAATATTTCCAAGTCGAGGATGATAAAATACTTGTAGAGGATCCTTAATCTACAATACTTTAGTGAATTCCTAATGAATTAACTCCAACCATTATTTAGATGGGTGCAAAAGAAGGAAGACGAGGCTCTACAAGATCATTCCAATCAAAGGAAACCATCCTAGGACTCGAAGGGAGTGTAATTGAAGAGAGTGTAATGTTCCCTTATTCATAAGGTATTGAAATGGAAATTCTAAGGACATGGTAAAAAGATAAATCCCTCCCTGAAAGAGGAGTGGGATTAGCCGAAGATTGCATCGACGAGACCACTTCCTTAGACTTGTTACTCTCCAAGAGAAGAGTGGGATTGAATGAATATTGCATCAGAACGACCACTTCCTAAAACCATCGATTGAATAGGATGTGAGACAACATGGTCAAGAGACGCATTACCCATCAACACAAGAGTGGTGTCGGTCGAAGGTTGCATCGAAACAACCACTTAATCAACCAATGATTGAATAGATGGATGGTAAACTAAAGAGGAATCTGAACTAGAAGGGCCACCAAAACGACTTGGAGCAGCTGGTGGGTTTCCCCCAACATGAATTGCAGTGGCTAAGTTTTGATCTCCAACATGACTTGTAGAGGTTGGTGACGTTTGTCTAGTATGACTAGTAATGACTAGACTCGTTCCCCAACACGAATTGCAGTGGCTAGTTGCTTGTCTTCAACATGACTCACAAATGTTGTTGACGAATATCAAACATCACTAACAAAGGTTGGTTTTTCACTTCTAGCATGACTAGCAGAGGTTGGTTTCTGAACTCTAGTATGACTTGTAGAGACTAGGCTCTTGTCCCCAACATGAATTGAAGAGGCTGGGTACTGGTCTTCAACATGATGTTTAGAGGTTGTTGAGTTATATACAACATGACTCATAGAGATTGGTGACTTGATGCCAGTATTACCTGTAGTGATTGGGCTTGTGCTTCCAGCATGACTAGTATAGGATGGTCACTTTCCCCCAGCATGGCTTGTAGAGGATAGTGACAAGTATCCAACATGACTAGCAGAGGTTGGTGACTTCTTCTTCTTACTCTTCCTCTTCCTATCCAATTTAGACTTCTGGCTACTAGTAGCAAGACTTTCACCAGAAGGGGGAGGAGGAGGATAAGTAAAATTTGTGGATTCAGAAGATGAAGGATCAAAATCTGTATGATTCCCCTCACATAAGGTTCTTATCTGAGAAGCATCAATAGAATTTGGGACCTTCAGAGTGGTACACAACCAAATTGGTATCCCTACATTCAAACCAGGAATGTTGAAAGTGGCCATCAAGAGGACACCAAAGTTTTCAAAGAAAGGAAAAAAACAAAAATCCCCTTGGGAACGGGTCCCTTGGTTGGTATCCTCAAGAAATTTGGCCATATCATTCTTATGCGCAATTTCATCCCTTGTGATATTTTTCATGTCCATAAAATTCTCACGCACTAACTCTAGTGAACGAGTGGTATAAAAATCCATGCCTTCTAGGAGGTGGCTCCACACTTTCAAGATAAATACCAGGGGTCCTTCTTGACTAGAAGAGTGGTTGTTCAACCACCCCGAATCAATGATCCAAAAGCAGTGACACTAAAATAACCTAAGGCCAACTACACAAATAAACACTCCAATAAAAATCCCTAAGAGAAACATCTCAAGAAAACAAATTTTCCAAATATTGAACCCAGGTGGATGAGGTGTTGAATCCAAAGCAATGAAAAAGTGGAAAGGGACCTTCTAGATGAAGGCATGGGTTGATTAAGTCATGTGAACCAATGAATGAAGGAGTGAGAATTAGTTATCTTGACCTCCACTAACCATCCTTATCCAATGTAAGCACCCACACTTCGCGGGGAACATTCTATAAGTACTGAAAAGTGTGATACGAAATCTACCCCAGGTACCACAAAAATCCCCCATAGTCATCTCTGATATGCCTAGGAAAATCCACTAAGGTTGCCAACTCACAATCATCATCTTGGGGGTACATTTGATAGTTGGGATCGAACGTATGGGTAGGGTAATGAATCTTGAAGCTTCAAAAGTGTAGTCTCTCATGGAGGTAAAGGCACTAGAGAAACCCCCAATATGCGATCTCTCCACCATGATTAGTCAATATTTGGAGGGGAAATCTCCTTGACTCTCCTTCACGCGACCTCATGTTTAGCTCTTGTGTTATAGGAGGCTCCCAACTACACTTATATGATAGTTGGATTTGAGACTCTCCCTATCTTAGACTCCTATGTTTTTTCAATGGCCTTGGAGAGTTATCTCTCCAATCCTAATCCAAGGCCCTAACCCTAAACTTGTTTGTGAACCCTAGAAATAAATTCTAGTACATTTTAAGTTTAGCATTCGTTTTAGTGGTTGTTTTTTATCAAGGGGTATGGAGGTGCTACTGATGTTGTTTGAGACTCTTACAAAAATGAAACTTATAAGAACACTGGCAAATAAAACTTTATGCTAATTATTCAAATAAAAAAGAGTTTCAAAAAGAAAATGCATGAACAATCCTTCAAACCTTAAAATGAAAATTTATTCTTTCCTAATGCAAAATGAAAAAGAGGCAAACAAAAGGATTTTCTTTCTCACTTTTGTTTTGAAATGATTTCCATATCAGAAGAAAACAAAAACCTATTCTAATATATTTTTCTTTTTCAAATAACAATGAAAAACAATGCAAAGAAAGAAAGAGACCTAACTAGCAGAAAAACTAGTTTTTTTTTTTTAATTTTCTTTCTATAAAAGAAAAACTAACAAAAGATGCTAAAAGAAACTCCAGGATACATGATTCATGGAAAATAATTTTTCTTTAAAATCCAAGCTAAAAGTAAGCCAAGAACATTGGGAAACCAAGATCAAGATATTTTCTGTGACTTATAAGTTTTCAAAGACTTAACAAAGTGATACAAAGCAATCACAAACTTAGGAAGTCCAAGATGACTTGGAAAATCCCCTAAATATCCCAAAAATGGAAGAAAGAAAATGTTTTTCAAAAATTGCACACAGGTCTGTGACTATGTGAACTATGACTTGCAGATGTCCATGGGTCATACATAGTAAAAGCATGAATATTGACGACTGATATAATATAAAAGCGCAGATAACTCTGTAATATTGGAAAAATAAAAAAGAATTTCAACATAGAGACTCCCAGAAACTTATGGAAAAGTTTCTAGATAATAAAAGAGTTGCAACAAAGATTGGAAAACAGGAAAACTCACATAAATAAAAAGGACACACAAGACACCCTACAACCGACCCAAACTAGGAACAAATCCCCAATATCGTCGTCAATTCTGATTAATATATTTCCCCCTCGTGACCAAGTCACAACAGAGAAAGACTGAATTTAGAATATAGAACCTACCCTCATCTATATCAAAATGTATAATAAATAACTATTTTTTACAAGGAGAGAGAGAGAAAGAAAGAAGGAGAGGCCTCACACCTTGAATATTTTGTTCGATGTCAATCCCTACTCTCGCTTCTTGAAGTGCTCTTGATCTCTGTCGGAACTAGCCTGCAATAGAAAACCAAGAATAGGTTGTTACAAGGTAGTTATACATTCAAATAACATATATAATGTGCATATATTCGAATACATATGAAATACATTAACATGTATCAGTACAATGAACCAATAAACACACAATAGGAGGGACCCTTTAGAGAATCTATTAGCTTTTAACAGAAGAACTAGTCAACCTTTAGGGACCCTTCCTCAGTTTCCTATAACTTTGGGAGGGAAAACTGTCTTTATTGATGTCATGGTAGTTCAAGACCCCTTGGATTTTTCTTTACTCCTTGGGAGAAATTGTGTCTATGCCATGAAATCTATTGTGTCTACTCTTTTTCATGTGATATCTTTCCCTCACGATGGACAGGTTGTGACTATTGATCAAGTTTCATTCATTGATCATGCCTGGATTGCCTCCCTGAATGGTTCTTATATGTAGACGGTATCACCCCCACAACAGGTCAATTATGTGGCATTGTCACCCATGGCTTCAACTTATGATCACTTAGATCCAGTAGTTGACATGGTGATCTCTTCGATAGGGTTGTTAGATCCTGATCTCTTTACTCCTGTCACGACCCTTGACATGGTGTCCTTCCATAGTGTGTTTCTTCCTTCCAGCAAAGACCTCTTGGAAGCCATGACCGAGTTTTTTCCCTTCACATGGTCTCCTTCTGGATCATTGTCCTCTTTGAATCCATGATCAAGAAGACCCCGAGGATAGTTTTTACGTCTCTAAGGAAACCTCGTTAAAAAATGAAACAAAGGTCTTTGAGCATGGTTTTTTGATTTCAAGCTCATTAAAAAATGAAACCACTTATAAGGATAGTTTTTTTTTTCGTCTCTGTAGAAACATCCTTAAAAAATGAAACAAAGGTTAAGAGCATAGTTCTTGTTTATGTGTCAAGCTCGTTAAAAAATGAAATAGTTTTCCCCCTCTCTGTTTGAGTCAAGTCCTCCGTCTAGTATTTGAAGCTTCATTTCCTCCGCCTTTGTCGTTGGATGAAATGAAGCTTGGGGGGCAATACTTTTAGCCTTTGGAATTCATGTTGAAGTAGAGCCACTAGTTTCTTAAGCTGGGGGCTAAGTACCAACCATCCATGTGTTATGCGTTGGGAAGTCCAAGCATAGTTTTCTATGGCTCAAGCTTGTGTAAAAATGAAACCACTTACCTCAAGCATAGTTTCCTCTAGTTCAAGCTTGTGTAAAAATAAAACCAGGTCCAAGCATAGTTTCCTCTGGTTCAAGCTTGTGTAAAAATGAAACCAGATCCAAGCATAGTTTCCTCTAGTTCAAACTTGTGTAAAAATGAAACTAGGTCCAAGCATAGTTTTGTTTTGTTTTAAAGCTTGTGTAAAAATGAAAACAATCCCGAGCTTAGTCTTTTCTCTTTCTCATGCTCGTTAATACATGAGAATAAGTTACCAAGCTTAGTATTTGTTATTTCTCATGCTCGTAAATCAATGAGTATACTTTTATCACTTTTTCGGACTCGTAAAGGTTATACAAAAAAGGAACCCACTGGAGTTCCCTTTAAGCTCTTTTTAGACTCTCTAAACATAAAAATATTTCCGAGCGATCTTGTTCTTTTCACGCTCGTTAAAGTATTTGAAGAAAACGTCTATTGAGCGATAGTTTATCTCTTTTTCGGTCTCATTAGACTACTTTACGAAAAAGGAACTGAGAGAGTTCTCTTTAAGTGTTTTTTAGACTCTATAAACATGAAAAAACCTTGAGTTTTCTTTCTTTGGACTCATAAAACAAACATTGAAAGGCCCATATGGGACCTGAGTTTTCTTTAAGTGTTTTTCAGACTCTCTAAACATGAAAAACTCATGAGTTTTTTTTCTTTGGACTCGTTAAATAAACATCGAAAGGCCCAAGTGGGACCGAACCACTCCTTCCTAGGGTTCGTTAAACATACTCCGAGTGACTCATCCAAAGGATGAGCTTACATTTCAAGCATATGTTATCCTCCTCAAGCTTGTGTAAAAATAAAGAGGTACTCGCCAGAAATGGTGGGGGAAAAAATTGGGAAAGAAATATGTCTAAACCTGTATTCCATGGAAGACTCTCTTTTGAACATGAAACCCTTTCACTCATCTTGTGTCTAGGTTGGAAAATCCACTTGTCTCTTGATCATACTCCTTTATAAGATTAAAAATTGGTCTGTGATCCCTGTTGTTGAGTCAGTGTTTCCAAGACAATTGTTGTGTCATCAATATGTTCAATGAGATGTCCAACCCAAAAAACCTTCTATTGCATCGACCATTTCTGCAGTCCTTAAATCCTTCTATTGCGTCGGCCATCCCTGAGTCATTCCTGAATCACTTGTTACTCTGATCTACTTCAAATCTTGTTACTCGTTTCGTTTCATTGATGGGGGATACATTAAGGCCTCCCTATGACGAGTCTTTCCCTGTCGACTTCAACTCATTATCCAGGAATTAGACTTAGAAACTAATTGGTACCTTGGAACTTGCATGCCTCATTAGCAGGTTTCCTCTCTTTCGACAGTGGGTTTTCATTATCGACCCCTGATCGAGAGATTTCGTCAAGTGTTCGACCTCAGCTCATTGATTCACATTCATTGGATTGTACCAGAGTACCTTGGGAGTCATTGACATTAATGGTGATTTCCCTCGCACTTGTTAACGGTATACACTAATGACCGGTAATCAAATGGTTTCTACCATGTTCGACTTCAACACATGCATTCGCATGGTTAGATTCATACTATAGAGTGGTGGAGATGAAGACCCTGGATCTTTTCTAACAGATTCAGGTTGTGTTGGACTATATTCATTTTGTACTATTGCATAGATCCACATTGTATGTCTCGTGGCTATGTTCAAATTTGAGTCTTTAACACATAGATCCACAGTGTATTTTTGGTGGCTATGTTCAGATTTGAAGTCATATTGGCATGGATCCATAGTGTATGTTTGGTGGCCATGACCTGTCTTACTTGACATGGATCTTCGCAGGTCAGCATTTATTCTTTGAGTCATTTATATTCTAAGTATGGGAATGCCTACCTCAGTGATGATATGTTATTGTACTTTATTTCCTTGTTTGTTGGTAGGTTTCCGACTAACTGTTCCTTGTTCCCTACACACACTCAACAAAGTATTTCAGCTATCACTCTGTTCTAACTTCATACTTTGGGGGGATCTCTGTTACACATTATTTTTGTCATTCCTATGACCGTTAATTATGTAAACCTATATGTTGCCTTCGGAGGGGTTAGTGGCCTGAGTTCCTGAAGAAGGAAGGGAGAAGAACTTTTTCTGAGAAAAGAAGTTGCATTTTCCTTTGTAAAAACCCTATAAAAAAGGAAGTTCACAGGTTGCATTATAGCTAGGGTGCGAGAATGCTTGATTCTTGTAGGTTGCATCATAGCTAGGTCGTGAGGAGTTCACAGTATTCTCTTTGGATCTTACTCGCTTTCATGATTTAGTGGTATCATCCTAACCTCCTCACCTTATCCTCTTTAGCTTATAAAAGGAGAGGAGCTCTCATGGAGAAGGGCTAAGTTGGATTTGGCTTGGAATTATTAGCTTGGTTGGAGTGTCTTTGAGATTTTCTTTGTCAAGATAGATTGTGAGTAGCTATCAGATCCATGGTCTCAAAATCCTTGGAGCAAGAAGTGTGTGGGGAACGAAGGACAGTTGGAAGGGACCTTACGACATCAAGCCCATGGTTGTAATTTCTCTTTCACATTTAATATGATACAGTAATATGATTCTTTCCTATAAAGCCTGTTGTGTTTTATTTTATGATTCCTTGATCACATACATAGGTTTATATTGAGTTTATGCTATTACTATCACTTTGGTTGGTTGCGTTCTTTTGCAGGATAATTATTGTATGAGTGTTGGAACGGAGTTAGGATGGCGATGGTGAGAGGAAGTGACGTTTAAACGGTATGTCACCTATCCCTCTTCAGTTAGTAAATTCAATATCTAAAACTTAAGGAAAGCGTCATGTTCTAGTGTGTTTTGTTCTAGATATAGGTGGATCTTGGGAGATCGGTTAGTGTTTGCACCTACCGATTTATCCAATAACAACGTGTTGCATAAAGGAAACCCATGGATATAATAAAAAGTCAAGTTTTTTAGGTGACTTTGATTAGGGAAGTTGGGACTTTGATTATCGAGCTAAGGAAAGGGTCGGGCCATGTCAGAAATTCATAGGTGTGGAAATTTGTTTTATAACACATGCCCATGTGGCTTGATGGCAGGATGATAATTTTATAATATGAAGAGATACATTTCCCATTGGTATTGTCTTATTAGTGGTTTATTTTGCTGAGAACTACACCCTTCAACCACAAAATGAGATTCAAATATAATATTATCACTTAGAGTAGGTCAACATAATGGTCCATATCACATACATGCATGCACCAAATAGTAACGAAGAAAAGGAGTATCACTTCTACATAAGTGATGATCGATGCCATGAATTATCCTATGTACAACATTTCTTTTAGTTGTTTTACAATCACCTTAAGGAGAAGAACATATAGATGGATCAACATCAGATTTGGTCAGATGGTTGCATAGTCCAGTTCAAAAATGCTCATGTATTTCAATGGTTGTGTATGTTGCACAAAAAAATCAAGGTATCACGCATTTGGAACTATTTTGAGTATGGGAACGGGAAAGGGGAGCATGATGGAGCAGGCGCATGCATAAAAAGAGCATTACATGGGAAAGAAATGAAGTTCACAACTGCTTCCCTCATTCAAAATGTGAAATCCATTGTTGAATGGTGTTCTTCAGTAATGGGAGGGGGAATAAGAACCCATGAAGACCAATCACATAGGAAAGGATGTGTATATAGATATTTTGGGAGGTTGTCAGTGTATATATATCACAATGGTATGAATGAAAAACAATCTAGGGTACTCCTAGATTCCATTTAGTTTAAACATCAGAAAATGTGATAGTTGAAATATGAATGAGAAAACTCTCTTGATTTTGTGGTCCATGTTGTAGTAATGAATGTGATTATTGTGAATCATCAGACTGGGTTGATATATGGGATTGTGTATCACTCCCCATCGGTCAACGTATAACTATGGAATTATCCCAGTTGCAGGAGGACCAACCAAATATTTCAGCAAATTATGATCACATCTCAGATCTCGTACTACCAGGTTCGATGGAACCTTCTATTAAATTTTGAATAATTATCATCAATGTTTTATGCTTTAGTCATTTAGTGGACTCACATGTTGGCACTCCATTTTTTGTAGGGCACATATACATAGTGGTTTCACCAAGAGGTAATGAATGCGACATTGATTATTGGCATACACATTGGTTAGAGGGAAAGTAGACCCTCATGTGATCAGTAACAGACTCCGAAGGAATTGAATTTCATATTGTGTCAATGGTTTTTAAAGGATAATATCTGACACAAGATGAAATAACACAGAAGAAAGGTGATTTTGTGTTTCAAGATTATAGACCATGTGAAGTTGTATACGATTTTACGAACTTGGTTGTTGGTACAAACCATCAACTAAAAACAATGCCAAGTAAGAACTCATCAAAGGTACGATACTTATTGTCTTACTCTGAGCACGAGAAGTTAATGGATACCATCAGTATTATAAGTGATCCCGATGGTCTACCTGAATGACCATAGGTATGTAAAAGGAATAATTCAACAAATATTTTAGATTTATGAATGATTTAAATTTTGGCTTCATGTTATAGTTGTTATGGTATTCTTGTATGTTGTGGTTATTTTTTGTTTGTTAGGGAACCATGTTTATCCTTCCCTTTCCAAGCCATGCCTTGCCTTACCATTCCATGCCATGCCTTTCCATGACTTTCCTTTCCTTTCCTTTCCAATCCATGCCTTTCCCTGCCATGTCATGCCATGCCTTTCTGTGCCTTTCCTTTCCATGCCATGCCACATTGCTGGCATTGCGCGCAGTTGTAAGACCCTAGGTTCAAGTTATCTCTAACCAAAAAAACCCTTTAGACATTGGCTCTTTTAGCATCACTTGCATGTAGATGAAGTCTCATCCGAGGTATATATTGGGACTGCAGGAAGCATGTTTTTGCAGTAGTGAGGGAATGGGAGGTAATTATTCTATTCATTCTTACTCATTGGTTCTGTGCGTGTTGTTTTGTATTTGTTATGAACATTAGCTACTTAGTGAATTTAGATTCATATTAACATTACATTCTAGATTACAAGATAAACATATTACTGTAACAATCGTAACAATTGTACAATGATTGTACATAAGAAAAATATAATCTAGTATGCATTCAGACATAATCCATGAACAATCTCACAAAAGACATTCAACACAGGAGTTAACGTGGTTCACCCAACTTTGGGCTATGTCCAAAATGACAGACTTCTTTATTATGTGTTTGGTAATTTCTTCAGTCTTGCACACTATGCTTACAACAATCTATCATGGTTATATCTCCTTTCTCCTAGCCTAGTTGTTCTACAGTGCAAGCCTTTCTCTATCTCTGCATCCTCTCCTTAGCATTCAGACATAGATTCTTTCCTTCTCAACCTATCCTATCACTCTTCTTCTTTAACATAAAAGAAAATTCCAGAACCCCTAATATCCCAACCCATTACATATTTATACATAAATTCTAGGGCTTAAAAACCTACTTTGTTCATCCCAAAACCCTATTACAATACATGATAACTCAATTTAACTTGTTGTTCGGGCTACTTTCTCATGCTTTTCCATCTGCATGTTTCTTTTGCACTCTGACTGTTGTTCTTCCTACTTTTTCACGTCCTTCTATCTTTATCACATCGGGTTGTCATCCTTCATTTTCGTCGGCTTTCTTCTCTACTTTATTCCTCTATTTGATCCCTCTGTTTTATTATTTTGTTTGCGCACTATACTCCTAGATGTGCCTCAACTGTGGACTCTCGAATATTCCTTCTTCTTCCATGCATTTCTTCTATAATTAGCATTTTTATGTATATTATTTCCAAAATGCTTATCCAACAGTCCCCCAACACTCACCTATGGCTCATCCTAATCCACTTGGGCTTGTTGTGCAATCCTCCATCCTTGGATGAATTTCTGGGAGGCTTCCTTAACCACCACAACTTCCTTTATTATTTTTTTCTTTATTTCCACAATCTCTTTGACCCCCCGTATAGTCAAGTCTATAAGTTTGTCTTTTGCTTCATGTGTTTCTTATTTCACCCTGCTCTGTGTAATGGATAGTTCTCCTATCACCCTCAATGCTTCTTCCTGCAGTGGTCCTAAGCGTTGTTGAAGGATATTCTGTTGATCCCTCATTTGTTCCCTTCCATGTATGACTGCCTCTGTGCAAAAATTGTTTTCATACGTTAAGCTGGTGGAAGTGTGTTTATTCTCTCTGAAGCTTTTTGGGCCTTTTCCCATGCTTCTCTTAATTTTTCCTCCACAACCTTCATCTGTGTATCTTCCACCAACTTTGTCCATATTTTCATGCTCTCCTTACAGAGTTTTGTGCTTTTTTCTTCCACTTTCTTGATGTTAGTGATGACTATCATCATCATTCTCTCTCTTCCTACTCTTAATTTTGGTGGCGTTCTTGGCATACTTCACAATTGTAGGTCCTCAATATTCGATCGGAAGCCCTTCATTACTTCACCAATATTCAATACCTGCTCTTCCATAATAGCTTCTAATACTACTGGGACCTATGGCATTTCCTTGTACAACTTATGGACAACCACTTGTGTCTTATGTTCCATAGTATCAACTTCATCCTTTTCCTTTATATCTTTCTTGAGACTTTCCTCATCATCATTATTTTCCTTCCTTAGTCCTTCCACTTTCCCTTCCACTGCACTCTATTGTTGTAGAACAATTTCATACTGTTGTTGTAATTGAGCCCTTTCATCATGTACTCTAGTCAGTTCCTGTTGTGTTTCATCTTCTTGGATCCTATGATCTAGGTGGATATCAATTTCCACCCACCTATTCCACTAGCTCAAAATAGATTTTTCCACCTTGACAGTTTTTTGGGTCCCAAACTTTCGGGGTCATTTTGAGGCCCTAAACAATGTTTTTTGGGGATTTCAAGCCCAAGAAAATACCAAAGGCACTACATTTATCTAGGTGGAATGTGTTCTTCTTAGATAGACCTTTCCAATGGTGTATCGAGCGCCCCAAACAGAGATCGTATGAAAAATTTACACCCCCGGGAAGTTGACGTATCAACTACCTTCATTGGGGCCTGCAAACCTTTTGTCTTTTCATCTTCCAGGGTTAGGGTTTTGGATTTTCCTTATGTTAAAAATGCCTTTAGAGCCTCATTTTAACAATCATCTTCTTACAAATGTGATTATTCGTCACATCTCTGCTCAAAGATAAGCTTCCATCATTCTAGCGAGTCCTTCACTCTGTATTTTTATAGTCTTTGTACATTTCTTTCATTAATAGAAATCATGTATTACTGTATTTATCTGTTTCTCGCAATATTTATGTTTATTTAATTGTGATATATCTTATTTCATTTCATTCTCAAAAATAATCTAGATCAATGGTATCAAAGTAGGCTGCTCTTGATCATTTTTCAGTGCATGTCCCCGACGAGGTCTAAGTATAGAAAGTTGGGTCTCGAGCTTGTCTCTCTTGAGGAAAATCAATCTCGCACGCCCAAGAAACCCTCCATGGAAGAAGAAAATAAAAACAATGAAGAAGAAGATTCTATTAATCTGTTGCTTGAGCAAGCTCTCATGCGACATAGGGATGAAATGATGGAGAATTTTTCCCACATCCTTCAATGCCTACTAATAACAACATGCACGTCTTCATCAAGAGGTCAATTTGGAAGCACCTCTCCTTTCAATGTACAAGTTAATTTTTATATTCCGTATTTGAAGGTTAGATAGATGCAGATGTACTAGAAAAATGGTTAAATTTGCTAGAAGGTTATTTCTCTGTTCACAATTTTTTCGACACAGAAAATATCACCTTTTCACTCCTTAAGGCTCTCTCCCATGTCAAACATTGGTGGGAAACTTATTGGGAGAAAAGTTTCATAGAGGAGTCTAGAATATATGGGGCCAAGCCCACTTGAGAGTTTTTTGTGGATGCAGTCAAAGAACCATATTACCCCGTTGGTAACTATGATGAAAAGTACATGAGACAGACCACACTGTGGCAAGAGAGGGTCTAAACAGTGCCATATTTCACAAATAATTTCCATACCTTGTGCACCAAGCCGGGTATCAAAGACTCCGAGGGAAATCTGGTTCTAAAATACCATCAGGATCTACATAGGTACATCCAAACTGAAATGGATTTCCTAGACATTTCATCACTGGGAGCTGCCTATTGATATGCTATCAAAATTGAGAAGAAATTTAGGCACTTGAACAAAGGGAAGTTCGGGTTTGCAAATACGAAACAACCAAAGTATGATAAATATTAACATAACAAACAACCTATCGAAAACTAGTCCAAGCCACAAGAAAAGAAGGGTCATGGGAAGATGAAAAAGGACACTGGAAAGTGGTCTGATTTCCACAAAATCCCTTGGCACAACACTGATGAATCTCGCTCAAAAAAATCATTGGTTTCCGAGATCAAAGAAAAGGATCCGAACCCCGATTCTAAATCTAATTCAAAAAATAATGGGAGAAGACAGATAATCGACACAGGCCCCATTGCTATTATTGCGACTGCAACAATTCAACTATAAGAACAAACATATCCTAAAGAGGGGGAGCGCCTATTTTCAAAGATGTGGGTGAAGGGGATCCCATTGCATTTCATTATTGTATGCCCCTCTTGGGTCATATAATTGCACCACATATCCTTGCGGTGTTTCAACTGCAATATGTGAGGCATGCAAAATATGAATTGTCAATTAAAAAACATATTTATATAAATTGGAAAGTATCTACGAAAAAGACACACCTATAGTCACATTAATATAATATAAAATAACTGAATAAAATGGGTGAATTTTCTTTCCTGTCCATCTTTCAAACCACATGCTAAATCAATTTCCCTTTGTGTAACATTTGTTGATTATTTGGGTCGGTTGTCATTGATGTCAACCCTTGAAGAAAGTCTGGCAGCGAATTCCGGTAGCACAAAGGTTTGGGTAATGGAATCAAGTTTGTTTGATCTATAATGGTATGATTTTTAATATATTTTAAGATAAGACTATTCTATATGGATATTACATGTCGTGTCATTTCCGGTGGTATATGGAATGTCACATAACTCCTCGTGGTTAGAGAGTTATGACCATGTGAAGTTGGAGAACCCTCATGAGTCATCTAGAAGCTCCCAAAGGTCAAAGTAGTCAAAGCGGTTGAAAAGAGGAAAATATTTAAATAATAAAGTAAAGTGATGAGTGTACTATAAGTCAAAGTGGATACAAAATAAATTATTTAAATAATAAAGTTAATGGAGAAATTACTAAGTGGACAAGTGGTTAGAAGTGGGTTAGCCCTAAAATAAGGAAAGTGGTTTAACATGGTTAGAAGGTAAATAACAAAGTGAAATGATGAGTGTATTATAAGTCAAAATGGATAAAAAATAAATTATTTAAATAATAAAGTTAATGGAGAAATTACTAAGTGGACAAGTGGTTAGAAGTGGGTTAGCCCTAAAATAAGGAAAGCAGTTTAAGATGGTTAGAAGGTAAGCCCTTCAAGAAGCTACATAAAAGTATAAATAAGAGTCAAGGGTATCTCATTTAATTACAATTAAGCATATTGAATATCTACAAGTGACTGAGGTAACCAAAGGATATATAAGGCAAATTTCAGAGGGAAGGTGAAGTAAAGAAGGCTGAAATTCAAAGGAGGATAAATTCTTTTGATGATGTTTTCTAAGGTATGTTATTTACAGGTCATCTCACAATTTTCACAATAATTTTTTTTCTAGAATGATTCATACCATGCAATCTAGAGGCCATTGAGNTATTTAAATAATAAAGTAAAGTGATGAGTGTACTATAAGTCAAAGTGGATACAAAATAAATTATTTAAATAATAAAGTTAATGGAGAAATTACTAAGTGGACAAGTGGTTAGAAGTGGGTTAGCCCTAAAATAAGGAAAGTGGTTTAACATGGTTAGAAGGTAAATAACAAAGTGAAATGATGAGTGTATTATAAGTCAAAATGGATAAAAAATAAATTATTTAAATAATAAAGTTAATGGAGAAATTACTAAGTGGACAAGTGGTTAGAAGTGGGTTAGCCCTAAAATAAGGAAAGCAGTTTAAGATGGTTAGAAGGTAAGCCCTTCAAGAAGCTACATAAAAGTATAAATAAGAGTCAAGGGTATCTCATTTAATTACAATTAAGCATATTGAATATCTACAAGTGACTGAGGTAACCAAAGGATATATAAGGCAAATTTCAGAGGGAAGGTGAAGTAAAGAAGGCTGAAATTCAAAGGAGGATAAATTCTTTTGATGATGTTTTCTAAGGTATGTTATTTACAGGTCATCTCACAATTTTCACAATAATTTTTTTTCTAGAATGATTCATACCATGCAATCTAGAGGCCATTGAGGAAACATATCTAAGTATCTCTGATAAAAATTTCATCTTTTGGGTCGTTGTATTTGTGGAGTTAGACTTCGTGGAATATAGGGTTTGTGGCTAGTCCTGAAACTAGTCTAAAATAGGTGCTTCGGGTAAAAATGCCATAACTTCTTCATAACGTATCCAAGTTCATTAAGACCAAATGTATTGGTTAGAGTATAGTCTTTAATATTCTCTGTACCATTTTCAGATCCATACAACAAATATTCCATTTGGGGAATGCTCTACAGGTTTTCTCTCTAGAATAAGCCATAATTTAACAAGGTATGCCATTTTTTCTATAACTCATTTTTTTAGAGGTTCCAAGTAGTGAAACCTGGAGGAATTGCATAAAATACACGGAAGAACATTGTGTACTATTTTTCAGATCTTTATTCATTATAGGTACATAGTTATTATTATTGTAAGTTAGGGTTGTTGACTAATCCAAAATTAGTCATATGAGACTAAAGTAAAGTTTCATGAAAATGATAGCCTCTTGTTATTAAAGTTAAGGAAGGTTTGTAGGTATGTGATCATATACACCAGGTCTATTACAGAGTTACAAATAATATTTGGATGATGAAATTGATGAGAGCGCTTGATTGAGCTATGTTACAGATAGAGGTTGTATAACAATGAGGTTGTGGCACATGGTTTGATGTAATAGTTTATGGTATCTGGTTATGGATAGTGTGATGTATTGCTAGAGAAATTTTGATGGCTATATTGGCATATGTATTTGGTATATGGTTGAGGTACATGTTGGGTATATGGTTGGGACAAGTAGCTGATGAGATGGCACATACATGAGGTGTATAGTTGATGATTTTGGTACATCTTGATGAGTCATAGTTGATGTGTAGTTGATGCATGATTGGTACATACTTGGTACATGGTTGGAGGCACTTGTTAGTGGTATTGTTGACACATGGTTTATGAATGGCGTAGCATACTTGTCTTGGTATATTATTAGAAGCATGTATTGATCCTGGTGATGATTATGAGTTGTTGTGATCTACATTTTTTAGAGTTTTCTTGGTGATTGATCTTGGTGAGTAGATCTAATTTGGTTGATAAGATTGATGAGATAGGTTGTTGTGATAGGTTGTTGTGAAATTTTATTTGTATAGGTTTGGTGCATGGTTGATGCACTTGTTTATGGTACAGGTTGAGGTATAGGTTGGTGCATGGTTGATGCACTTTTTTATGGTACAAGTTGATTACAGGTTGTTACAGATTGTTTGGTGCAGTTTGATTGGTACATGTTTACATCAATATATCTTACAGTGATAGTGTGACAATGGTTCCATAATTATACTTCTACGTCAGGGAATTTGGGCAGGGAAAGGACAGGTGGTTGTATCCACCTTCCATTTGTAGTCGAAGAACATAGGGGGTTGTAGCCTCCTTCTAGTTGTAGCCAGAGAATTGGGGAGTTGGAGCTTCCCTCAGGTTGTCGACTGAGAAACTAGGGGGTTGGAGCCTTCTTCTAGTTGCAACAGGAAAACAAAGGAAGTTGGTGCTTCCAATGAATGTAATTCTTAAAGACATATAAGAAAAAACATTCCATGATTTTCTCCCGCTTTTGGTTTCCATGTAAAAACACTAGTGTACTGTGTATATGTATGATTGTTCATTTGTTCATTGTCCATTTACTCTACAACTATTGGATGATAATGCTACATTGATATAACACTTTCATTTTATGGTTAAAAGGATTATTATTTCTCTATTACTGATTCACCCCCCCTTAGTAATCCAACAATTGGTATTAGAGCAGGTTCCCTCAGAAATCAGTTTAACCGCTGGAACGAGATCATGGATTATTATGAGAATGGAGTACCACTATTTAATGGTCAGAATGGGTTAAACTATGAGATATGGAGCATAAGCACAGAAGTATTTTTACAGGCACAGGGGAATTATATTTGGTTATCAGTCGTTATATGATATGATAGTTCAAAAAGGGAAAAGATTGCAGCCAAGAAAGAATTGAAGAAGAATAACAAAATAACAATGGATTTCATCTGGGAAGGATTACATAATCTGGTAAGAGAAAATGTTGGTAAATGTTCATCAGCCAAAGAAATTTGGGATAAGTTACATGACATATATTCTTCACCCATCATAGATTCATAAAATGCCAAAGAATATGCAAGTACAGATCAAGAAGAAATATGTTCACCATGTCAAATAGATTCAGAAAATGAATAATACATAATCAACAGAGGTATGTTGTTTTTCTTTAATTGTGAAAAATGTGGACATCTTGAAATAGAATGCCATGAAGGAAATGAGACAAAAAAACTAATTGAAAAAGAAAACAATTATGAAGACGAATTGATTAGTGCTTTAGATGAACTAAGAAAAGAAAGAGAAGAAAACAAGTCACTCAAGAAATAATTGATGAACCAAAAGGAAAATGTACACATATTTGAAGAAGCTCAACAAGTCATCAAGAAATTAAGAACTCAGTTACAAGAGGCCAGAAAGATCGAAGAAAATATTGAATATCAAAAGAAGTATTTGGAAGCCAACATAGCAGCACAGAAGGAAGAAGCAGAAATGAGAGAGAAGATGAGAAGATATTGACAGATCATCTTAAGGAAAGAACTAATGATTTAAACCATCTTGAGGCAGAGTTTGGTCAAGAAGAGAAAGGACTTGAAGAAGAAATAATCACATTAAAAATCTAGCTTGAAGAAGCTAAAATAATAGAATAATTCATGAAGTCTCAGATAATTAAGAAATAAGAAGAATTTGAGAAGATTGAATAAGAATTCGTCACATTGAGAAGTAAAATCGCCAAGCTCAACAAGAACATTGAAGAGACAGAAACATCCACATCAGTTATAGAGAATGAAGAGAACCACTCTAGGTTGCTAGAAAATAAGAATGAATAAAATAGAAAGAGTTATGCAGAAACACTCAAAGGAAGGAATCATGGTCAACCGAAATCTAAGAAAACTATTGAAGATACATCTTCAAGAAGACCATCCATGTTCAAACCACAAAGAAGGTTCAATCATGATCATGATCAGTCAAGGCATAAATTCAGAAGGACTACACCACAAAGAAGATCATTCACTCCCAGGTATGCAAATTTATTTTATGGTCATTGTTTTTATTGTACTAATTTTGGACATAAGGTTGCAGATTGCAGGGATTATAAACTAAATGTTCAAGAAAGAAATACTTATGTGGCCCCAGGTAACATTGAATGTTACAAATGTCATAACTATGGAAACATAGCTCATGATTGTAGAATCATGATCGATACTTCCATGAAAGAGAACATTGATATCAGATATAGAAAATTATGGATAAGAAAACAGGAAGAACAAATGAACAAAGAGTATGTCCCAGAGATCGCAAGATTGACAACAAAACAAGATGAAGAAAAATATACAAAGAAAAAGAAAGATGTCAGATACAGAAAGGTTTGGAAAATAGTTGAAAGAAAAGAAGGATAGGTAAATAAGGAACAGGTTCAAGAGATTTTACTTTCAGGCATTGTAGTGAAAGATGAATCCACAGACAAAAAGAAAGAAGTCGAATCTCAGAGAGATAATGAATCTACCAATGAAGATGATGATGAATACAAATCAGAGAAGGAATTTTTTTGAGTCATCCGGCTTAGAGACTCACAGGTAATATGAATATTAGATAGGAGGAGTTTATGTGATAGCTATGACTGACCAAAGAACCATCCTTCGAGAAGCTTGTACATTTTGAGTAGACAGATCCAAAGCAGTCAGTTAGCAGAAGTATAGTTTGATAGATTAATGAATTGTAGTAGTGAAGACTTAATGATAGTATAGTGATAAATGGGTTAGCATTATGGATAGTTGTGCACTAGAGTCTTGGACATTATGGATAGAGATGGATTTGTAATAACACTTAGTAGGTTTGGACAGATATATGATAGTGGACGAGAGAATGGATTCACAGATTGGTTCAAAGAGTGGTTTAGAGATAAAAAAAAACATTATCATAATGCATGATAATTACACAAGAAATGGCTCGAACAATGCTAATGGATTCCAAATTGACATATATATTTTTTAGACACATGAAGTGCAGACAACAACCTCTACATCAAGGTAACTTAAGATAGTATTTTATTAATTGAACTTTATGCTGATGATATTATTTTTGTTAGCATCGATGACAGGTTAAGCCAGAAATTTGCAAAGAATATGCAAAATGAATTTGAAATGTCATTACTCGGAGAACTATCCTTCTTTCTAGGTCTTCAGATATGTCAAAGAAACCAATGAATTTTTATTTCTCAAACTAAGTATATCAGAGAAATGCTAAAGAGGTTTGAAATGGAAGATTGCAAACCAGTTACCAATCATATGCAAACTAGTTTCAAATTGAGCAAAGATGATGATTCAAAGTCTACAGACTAGAGGAAATATAACTCAATGATTTGTAGCTTACTATATGTGATAAAATCTAGACCAGATGTAATGCAGGCAGTTGGACAGGTGTCACAGTTTCAAGAAGCACCAAAGGAATCACATGTCTTAGCAGTGAAGAGGATTTTCAGATATTTCAAAGGAACATAAGAGTTTGGATTATGGTATCCAAAATGAAAGGATCTATCACTTATTGCCTACACAGATGTAGATTGGGAAGGTTGCATTGATGACTAACGAATCACCAATGGAGAAACATTCTACTTGGGTGAGTGTTTAGTATCATGGCTAAGCAAGAAACAATCATCAATATCTTTATCTACAACCGAAGCAGAGAATATTGCAGCGACATGATGTTGTACACAATATCTATGGATGAAACAAACTCTGATAGATATACAGGTTGATTATGTGTTGGGCCCCAACAACTCCCCCTAATTTTTTATAAAATTTAAAGGGCCCCCATTAGAATCTTGATAATTATAATGAGCTACAGAATCAACCTTTTCAAATAGTTCCATACCTTGGCTTGCTTTGAGACAAACTTAAGACATTCACTATAGTATGATATATTCATTACAAGAGTATATGTCAAAAGTTAGAAACGAGCATTAAAATATCAATTTAAACAAAAACGTTAATTTTTCTCAACTATTTACTTTCGTTTAAATTATGTTTATGTGTTCTTTCTTTTGCTCATTAGCAAGTTTGACTATTTTGAATAATGTGTTCAATACTTCATCAAATAATATCTTGGTTGGTTTTTCATTTTCATAAAACCATTTGGTGATATTAATTAATTAAATTATTTTTTTCATTTTGCATCTCATTTCAAAATAATAATAATAAAAGAATTATCAATCATTTGTAAAAAATCAAAATTAATATTTTTTTCTTCTCGATTAAATTGAAGCTTCTAGAACTTTAAGATCATATTTAAAAGCAAATTATAAACAATGTCTGTTTATACGTTATAGTTAGTTTAAATTTATTTTTTATTTTTCTAGATTTTGTTTTTATTTACAATTTTTAGGTTATTAATTTAGGTTTCTTTTTGTTTCACAGGTTTCTATTATCAAATATTTGATACATATCTGATCATGGCTTGATTTTATTATCCAAATACGTTCAAGATGATTGATCCAAAAATAATTTTAGATTGCTACAAATAATTTTATGAGCAACAACAGATAAAATTTGGAAAGGCGTCAAGATCAGACAGACGATTTTGCAGAACTGATTTTAGCCAAACCGTGAGGAATTTGAAGAAACGGGAAAACCCAGAACCCAAATGGACCCATTTACCTTCCTATTAGATAGTTTTCCAAAAAAATGCATGATTTGAGAGATATTGATGTCTTTTTATGAGACAAATTTTAGGTGGCGAAAATTAATAGTGACGCCCAGACTGTTCATTCATTGTATAAATATATGAGAAAGTTCAGAGCCTGAGAGATCTAAGAATTGGAGAGGAGGATTTTTATCCTTTCTCTTTTGTATATTATATATTTTATAAACTTTTTATTTCTTTTCAAATGGAGTAATGGATGGATGGAATCTTTGGGAGAATGGACGAGTATTTTCAAAGAAGAATATGGAATTCCAGGTTTCTTAATGGCTTTTGTCCTGTGAGTAAAATGGTTTTATTTTCATTATAATATCTTCATATTCTTTGAATAATTGATTATGCATTGATTTAAATAGCTTTAGTCTTTTTTTATCAATACATGGTTAATTATTATCATTTATGTATTAATTTTTCCAATCTTTAAAGTCTATTATCTAAAAAATTTCTTCCAAGATTACAGAATGGACAAGTGATTCCAAAAACTTAATAGAACGACATATATGCATTTTGGCTTTAGCCTTTTGTTTATAATGTTGTTATTTATGTTTTTTTTAATCTTGTTACATGTGCAGGTCTGATATCTTTACATTAAATGATATGTGATGTGTAGGAGGTTTATATTATAAATACCATCTATTATTTGCTTCATCAAAATACAAATGTTGTGATCATATCTTCGATTTAAATAATGTGATTTATCTTTGAGTTTTAAATTGAATGATAAAATGCATAGATTGCTTCCAGATTTATCTTGTTGTAATCATGTATAATTATGAGATCACGGGTTTATGTTTGTGTTTCCTTTTCTGTCATTAAAACCTAAGCTGCCAATACA
>ML788724.1:150018-163896 GCA_009831015.1 Picea engelmannii
GAAGTTCCCTTTTTGGGTGGCATGTTGGCCAAGTATCACTTTTGAACCTTGATTTTGAGGTGGTTCTGCTAGACAATATTTATTCTATTGTATCTCCCAATTTTTGGACCTTCTAGGTATGAAACTTTATATTATGTATTTCTATGATATATCTTCTCTTCAATGCCACAGGTCTGATCAAAATTGGATGTGCCAAGTGGAATTTACGATAACTTCCCCACAACTTGTTGATTTTTGGTCTTTCCAGGAGATCTCACTTGTATAGTGTGCCCCGCACAAAATAATTGATATAAAATTCTGAAACTCGCACCCAAAATACTACAGATTGTCCAAGATCCAATGCAACCAGTCCCACTCAATTTGGATACTCTAGGAAGAAGTTATGATTTTTTTACCTGGAACACCTTTTTGAGACTAGCCAATAGGACTAGTCAGGTACCCTATCTTAGACAAGGTGTATATACAAATTTAAGATGACCCAGAAGCTGAAATTTTTACCACAGATAAAAAACTAATTTCTGTAAATGGCCCCTAGCATTCAGGGTCTGAAATGTTACATAAAAATTTTTATAGCGAAAATGCTGCAAAGACTCATTTCAGGATGATTCCAGAACCCTATCTTGTACAGGCTATATCTCTGAAAGTATAAGGCCTCAGGAGCTAAATTTTGAACCCAACGTACCTTGATCCATCTTCTAAATACCCTTCAAGACGTTCCTTCTGAAACATTGTAGAAAACAAGTTATAGTGAAAATTCCACGGTGTCTCAGATGTAGCAGCAAAACCCCAAGACCTTGAGCTCAGATACCATATGTTAAGAACCAAACATCAATATAGCATAGAAAAACCTCAGGAAAAGTACTCAACGCCTTGAAAAAGAGATAATTTAAAATAATAAGCCTCTTCGAGGGGGAAACCTCATTTTACCCCACTTAAATGTTCAAGTACAAGATGATTCAAAATGAAAATGTCTCCTTGGTATATATAGGAGACTAGGAGGTATAATTATAACTAATGGCCTAAAGCCGACATAAATAAAATAACATTACTAATCTAATGTGCCCCAATTAAGGGGTAATGGGCCAATATTAGGTCTTAACATTGACTAATCCAAAATTAGTCATATGAGACTAAAGTAAAGTTTGATAAAAATGTTAGTGTCTTGTTGTTAAAGTTAAGGAAGTTTTGCAAGTATGTGATCATATACACCAGGTCTGTTATAGAGTTACAAATCAGATTTGGATGATGAAAATGATGAGGGCGTTTGTTCGAGGTATGTTACAGATAGAGGTTGTATAACAATGAGGTTGTGGCACATGGTTTGATATAATGGTTTATGGTATTTGGTTATGGATAGTGTGATGTATTGCTAGAGAAATTTTGATGGTTATATTGGCATATGTATTTGGTATATGGTTGAGGTACATGTTGGGTACATGGTTGAGACAAGTAGTTGATGCGTTGGCACATACATGAGGTGTATAGTTGATGATGTTGGTACATCTTGATGAGTCATAGTTGATGCATGTTTGGTACATACTTGGTACATGGTTGGAGGCACTTGTTAGTAGTATTGTTGACACATGGTTTATGGATGATGTAGCATACTTGTCTTGGTATATTATTATAACCATATATCTATCTTGGTGATGATTATTAGTTGTTGTGATGCACATTTTTTAGAGTTTTCTTGGTGATTGATCTTCGTGAGTAGATCTGATTTGGTTGATAAGATTGATGAGACAGGTTGTTGTGATAGGTTGTTTGGACATGTTGTTGTGACAGGTTATTTGTATAGGTTTGGTGCATGGTTAATGCACTTGTTTATGGTACATGCTAAGGTATAGGTTGTTGCATGGTTGATGGACTTGTTTATGGTACATGTTAATTATAAGTTGTTTGGTACAGGTTGTTACAGATTGTTTGGTGTAGGTTGATTGGTACAGGTTTATAGTATTATATCTCACAGTGATAGTGTGACAATGGTTCCATAATTCTACTTCTACATAAGGGGGGTTGGACGGTGTTGGTTACTATTCTTCTATATTTTTTGAGTTTATATTGATGCAGGGTTCATGTCTTTCGGGTTTCCAAAAATTCCTCTAAAACTATCGGCCCTCCGGGTGAACCAGAAGGCAACACAACACACATAATGTGTTGCACAGTCTCACTCAAGATAAATTTAATGGGTGGATGTAAGACTCATGTGTTTACAGCCTAGGATTGAGTGTGAGATAAGGGAGTTGAATATTGATCCATTATTATAACTTGTAAATGCAACATATTGTTCTTCATGACTATGCAGTAACTCCAATAGCTTATTCCCTCAATATCGTAGCAGTAATTAAACAAGCAATATAATGAATCATTCATTCAACATCCTAATAACTACTGAATACAATAAAGATATGCATGCATTCATCACATAACATAGATATTACCGTGGTTCACCCGCTTCTGGGATACGTCCACAATTATTTGGCTCTTGGCTCTTTTATTATGGTATTTTCACATCTACAACGTCGCATGCTTTACAATCCTCCACAGTCGGGTAAGATCTATGTGAGGTGGACTAGATCGCACCAAGCTCCCTAGCCTATGATCTAACCCTCAAGATCTACCCTCCCTTGTTTTCCCTATAGCTCAAAAACTTATACAAAAATAGGTCATACAGTAAAAACCCTTACATATCGCATCAACTCACGCATAACTACTATAGCAACAATAATTTGAATAATACCAAATCCAACCCTCTATGATACCTATGTATCACAATTTATATGCTTCTATCTCCTTATTCATTTACAATGCATTACCAAAACTCTAACCCTATTGTCGTTAGGTATTCCTCCCATGTGTGCATGTCATTCTTCCTTCCAGTTGTTGCCTTTATTACATGCGTGCATGATGTGCTTCCTTCTAGTTTTTGCTTTCCTCATGCATGCTTTCTTTCCCCAAAAATGCCTTGTTTTTCTGATTTGGCCTGCCTCCAATAGACAGAGAAAGGACAGGTGGTTGTAGCCAGAGAACATAGGGGGTTGTAGCCATAGAATTGGGCAGTTGGATATTCCCTCAGGTTGTATCCTGAGAAACTAGGGGGTTGGAGCCTCCTTCCAGTTGCAGCTGAAAAATAAAGGAAGTTGGTTCTTCCAATGAATGTAATTCTTAAAGACATATAAGAAAAATCATTACATGGTTTTTTCCCGCTTTGGGTTTCCACGTAAAAACATTGGTATACTGTGTATGTGTATGATTGTTCATTTGTTCATTGTTTATTTACTATGCAGTTATTGGATGATAATGCTACATTGATATAACACTTGCATTTTATGATTAAAAGGATTATTATTTCTCTATTACTGATTCACCCCCTCCCCCCTCCCTCTCAATAATCCAACAATTGGTATCAACGCAGATTCCTTCATAAATCAATTTAACCACTGGAAGGAGATCATGGATTATTCTGAGAATGGAGTACCATTGTTTAATGGTCAGAATGGGTTAAAGTATGAGATATGGAGCAAAAGAGTGAAATTATTTTTACATGCACAATGGCATTATATTTGGCTATTAGTCATTACAGGATATGATGGTTCAAAAAGGGCAAAGCCTGCAACCAAGAAGGAATTGAAGAAGAATAAAAAAATAGCAATGCATTTCATCTGGGAAGGATTACCTAATCTGGTAAGAGAAGAGGTTTGTAAATTTTCATCAGCCAAAGAATGTTGGGATAAGTTATATGACTTATATTATTCACCCATCGTAGATTCAGAAAATGCCAAAGAAGATGTAGGTACAGATCAAGAAGAAATATGTTCACCATGTCAAACAAATTCAAAATATGAAGAGTACATAATCAACAGAGGTATGTTGTTTTTATTTAATTGTGAAAAACAAAGACATCTTGAAATATAATGCCATGAATGAAATGAGACAGAAAAACTAATTGAAAAATAAGAAAATTATGAAGCAGAATTGATTAGTGATTTAGATGAACTAAGAAAAGAAATAGAAGAAAACAAGTCACTCAAGAAAGAATTGATGAAATAAAAGGAAAGTGTTCACATTTTTGAATAATCCCAATAGGTCATCAAGAACTTAAGAACTCGGCTAGAAGAGGCCAGAAAGATCGAATAAAATCTTGAATATCAAAAGAAGAATTTGGAAGCCAACATAGAAACACAGAAGGAAGAAGAAGAAATGAGAGAGAATATATTGGCAGATCATCTTAAGGAAAGAACTAGTGATTTAAAATAGCTTGAGACAGAGTTTTGTCAAGAAGAGAAAGGACTTGAAGAAGAAATAATCACATTAAAAATCCATCTTGAAGAAGCAAAAAGAAAAGAAGAAGTCATGAAGTCTCAGATAATGAAGAAAGAAGAAGAGGTTGAGAATCTTGAACAAGTTGTCACATTAAGAAGTAAAATCGTCAAGCTCAACAAGAACGTTGAAGAGATAGAGAAATCCACATAAGTTATAGAGAATGAAGAGAAGCACTCTAGGTTGTTAGAAAAAAAGAATGAAGAAAATAGAAAGAGTTATGCATAAATACTCAAAGGAAGGAATCATGGTCAACCAGAATCTAAGAAAATTATTGAAGATACATATTCAAGAAGACCATCCATGTTCAAGCCCCAAAGAAGCTTCATTCATGATCATGATCAGTCAAGGCAAAAATTTAGAAGGACTACACCACAAAGAAGATCATTCATTCGCATGTATGCAAATTTAATTTATGGTCATTGTTTTTATTGTACTAATTTTGGACATAAGGTTGCAGATTACAGGGATTATAAAAGAAATATTCAAGAAAGAAATGCTTATGTGGCCCCAGGTAACATTGAATGTTACAAATGTCATAACTATGGACACATAGCTCGTGATTGTAGAAGCATGATCGATACTTCCATGAAAGAGAACATTGATATCAGATATAAGAAAGTATGAATAAGAAAATAAGAAGAACAAATGAACAAAGACTAGGTCCCAGAGATCGCAAGATTGGCAATAAAACGAGATGAAGACAAATCTACAAAGAAAAAAAAGATGTCAGATATAGAAAGGTTTGGAAAATAATTGAAATAAAATAAGGATAGTGATGCAGGAGCATCATCGACATCAAGCGAGCCAGCGCGGAAACGAAGGACAGCTGGACGAGCGCCAACACAAATTTTGAAAATCACCTTGGAAAGTTGTTGCACGATCTTAAATGAGCCATTAAGATGAAGCTCACTTGTATATTGTAAATGGACCTTGAGCCTTTAGCTCTCGTCCTTAGTAGGTAGAGGCATTTAAAGTAGTTAATGCAAGTAGATAGAATTTAATTCTAGATTAGACTGTTTGAGAGCGCAAGAGGGAAGCGGGATATAGACACCCTCATTGTGCATTTGTAACATTATTGAAGATTGGAGATAGAAGCATTGGAGCAAGAGCATGCAGAGAGCTGTGTAAGAACACCCATGTACAAATATTTGGATTAATAGAAGGAGGTTGATACAAATTCATGGTTTTGTGTTGTTCTCTGTGTATTGATGCTGAATGATATGCTCATGAATGTTTTCTTCCTGTTATACATTTTATTTATATGTTGTGTATATGATTCATGTTTGAATTTGAAGTCTGAGAGGAAGAAGGAATGAGTTTCAATTGTTTCTCTATTTGAGCCAGATAACTCCTGCAAGGAGTGCAGTTGAAGTGTCCGCAAGGAGTGCCTTGACAAAGGGTTCAGATAGGGTTGCTTTTGTTCTCAGTCATCTCAGGAGTGCAGTTGGGCACAGGAGCCATGCAAGGAGTGCGCAAGCCAAGTGGAGTCTCAGGGCTGCGAGTCTGAGCGAAGTGTTGAGAGACTGCTGTTGCAGGTGTGCGCAGAGTCAAGAGATTTCAACACTTGGGAGTGTCTGGAAGTTGTCGTAGGGAGTGCGTGCAAAGGGTTTCCTTAAAGACGCAGAGTCGCGGAAAATCCCAAAGGGAAGAAAACCTTCGAAGGAGTCGGAGGAAGGAAAGGTCAATTACCGTGAAGTGTTCAGAAGACGTCGTAAGTTCAAGCCTTAGGTGAACAAGTCTTCTTGGAGGAGTACTTAGTTCATTTCGCAGAATTCATCCGAAAAGATAGACGGTCGAAATTCTCTGAGGATATTTCACGAAGTTCCATGAGCCGTTAGATCTCACAGAGGAGCAGGAGAGATATGACGAGTATTCACTGGAGGTTCAAAGATCAGGAGGGGCAGAATCATAGATCCAAGTCACAAGGACCGTCGGATTTACACGTGAAATCATGCATCGGGGTTTCGTGGGTTGGAGTCCCGTAAATACTGCATCAGGAATTGCGAAATCACAAAATGCGATATCCCGACAGTTAAAGGATCATGTAGGGCCACAGGAGTTAGTGAGGTGGACAAGTGGCACACCATATCGGAATTTCATTGTGAGAAGTCCTGAAACATATGCATTAGGATTCATGATATCGCGAACTCCGAAATGTCGATGAAGTGAAGCATTGAAAAGTCAAAACTCGCGCGTGCGTCAGAGTTTCGGCATGTCGGGAATCGAGAGTCGGGGATACGAGTGGTTCGACACCGCAAGTGCCGAAATCGCGATATAGAAAACCCTGATAGGAGAAAGTCAGCGTTGACTGGTTGTCAGGTTTCGGGGATTCAAGAGGCCTATGCCCGACCAGTGGATTCGTGAATTCGCGAGTTCCGATCCTTCGATTTGTAAAGAGGGGATCTCACAAAGACTGTTGTGGATGCAAATTTCCCGATAGGGAAATAAAAGGACCGTTTAGAGTTCTTCAGGCCGTGGAAGAAGAAAAGATCCTGTGTGTTGACGTGGACCTTCCGACCTGTGGGTTGAGAGGGAGGGCTTTGATGTTAGTTTGGTATCAGAGCACAAAAGGATTCTTTTCTTTTTGTAGCAAAGAAGAAGAAGAATTCACCATGACGCCCAGGAGAAGGGACATGCAATCACCCGATCCACCAGAGGATAGGGAGATGCCGAGAATAAGAGGCAAGCAGATGATAGATCTAGTTATGGAGAGACAAATGTGTGATCTACGAGCTAGACTTGAAGACATGGAGACAGCGCAAAGATGCACAGTGAGTGCAGGGGATCTGAGTGATTCCGAAAGCGAAGTTGAGGCTAAACGTAAAGAAGAAGTTGAAGCCGAAGATGCATCAAACGAGTGTTTGATCAAAGCTATTGCCAGGATGGGTGCAAGAGAGAAAATGGACATTTCCAGTTTACGAAGGAAACTTGGATGCAGAGGAGCTTCTAGACTAGATTAGAGCTCTAGACACATACTTCGACTATGAAGATGTCGAAGAGGACAAGAAAGTCAAGCATGCTGTCACTAGATTGAAAGGACATGCAACATTGTGGTGGGATGAACTACAAGCTGACAGACGCTGCAAGGGCAAGCATAAGATCAAGATCTGGGATAGAATGATCGCGAAGATGAAGGTGAAATTCATCCCTAGAGATTATCAAATTACTCTGTTTAGGAGAATGCAGAACCTGAGACAGAAGCTAATGACAGTGAAAGAATACACTGAGGAATTCTATAAATTGAACATCAGGGCTGGTCATCAGGGAAGTGATGATGAAAAAGTTGTCAGATACATGAATGGCCTGAGATATGATATCCAGGATGAGATGAGCATAGTAACCATCCGAACGATGGAAGATGCTTATTAGATGGCTCTGAAAGCTGAGGAGAAGCTGAGCCGAAAGCAGAGTCAGAGGGGCCGAGGAAGAAGTCATCCCAAAGGCAAAGAAGTTGCCCAGGATAAATATCAGAAGCCCAAGGAGGAATGGAAGAAACCTCAGACTCGAACAGAGAGAGGTGGAACCTCACAGAAAGGTCCATATGTTGAATAGAGAGGGTAGCATACTAAGCAGAGAGGAGATTATGCTGACAACAACACTTTTCCTCGTACTAGAGGTAGAGGAAGAGGAAGAGGTGGAGTAATCACATGCTTCACATGTGGAAAGAATGGGCACAAGTCTTATGAGTGTCCAGATAAAAAGAAGGACATTGGAGAATATCACATCGCCGAGGCACAGAGGTGAGATGTTGAGGCAGAATACGTCGATGATGCGAAAAGTCCTTTTGACACCTAAGAAGGAGGTGGAGAATTCAGTCCAAAGGACCAGACTTTTCAGGACTGCTTGCAAGATCAAGGATAGGGTATGCAAGGTCATTGTAGACAGTGGTAGCACGGATAATCTCGTTTCTACAGAGATAGTAGAGAATTTGGAGCTAGAGACGACTGATCATCCAAGCCCATACAGAGTTTCATGGCTACAGAAAGGACACCAGGTAAATGTCACTAAAAAATGTTTAGTTGAATTTAAGATAGGTGGATATAATGATAAGATATTGTGTGATGTCATTCCTATGGATGTTTTTCAATTATTGTTGGGCAGACCATGGCAATATGACAGGAATGTGATTCATGATGGAAGAATGAACACATACAGCCTGGAGAAGAATGGGAGGACACACATGTTGCTTCTGATTAAGGATAAGGAGGTGAAGCCTGAAGTAAGCAACAAAATACTTCTCATGAGTGGGAAGGAACTTCTTATAGAGGTTAAGAAGAAGGAGGATCCATAGTTTATTGTGGTCAGAAAGCCGAAGATTGTTCTGACTAGCACAAGGGTAGATGATTTACCAGAGGAGATTCAGGAACTGCTGGAAGAGTTTGCTGACATCATAGTGGACGAACTACCTCGTTCGTTGCCACCGATTAGAAGTGTGAGTCATCATATTGATCTCATACTAGGAGCCAGTTTTCCAAACAAAGCCGCGTATAGATTGACGCCACAAGAGAATGAAGAAGTTAAAATGCAAGTCCATGAGTTGTTGGACAAAGGATTGGTCAGGGAAAGCTTGAGTCCATGTGCTGTTCCAACAGTACTCAGTTTGAAGAAAGACGGAGGTTGGAGGATGTGTACTGACTCGAGGGTGATCAAAATGATAACCATCAGGCACAGATTTCCATTGCCGAGGATGGATGATCTGATGGATTTCTTACGTGGAGCAAAGTATTTTTCAAAGATTGATTTGAAAAGCGATTATCACCAAATCCGCATGAGAGAAGGCGACGAATGGAATACAACATTCAAAACCAACGAAGGGTTGTATGAATGGCTTGTTATGACATTTGGCTTAACAAATGTGCCAAGTACCTTCATGAGGTTGATGAACGAAGTCCTGAGGGAGTTCATTGGAAAATTTATCATTGTGTATTTGGATGACATACTGGTTTATAGTAAGACAGTGGCAGAGCATCTAAAGCATTTGGCTACAGTGATGCAGAAACTACAGCAGGAGAAGTTGTTGATAAATATGAAGAAGTCCTCATTCATGAAGACGGAGCTCATTTACTTGGGATTTGTTATTTCAACAAATGAGTTGAGCATGGATCCAGATAAGGTGGAAGTGATCAAGAATTGGCCATCACCGAAAATTATTTTTGAGGTGAGAAGTTTTCATGGATTGGCTAGTTTCTACCGGAAGTTCATCAGGAATTTCAGTGGAATTAGCGCAGAAATGATGGATACAGTGAAGAAAAGGAATAAATATTTTCAATGGACTGAAGAGGCTGAGAAAAGTTTTAATTTGTTGAAGAGGAAAATTACGGAACAACCAGTTTTGGTGTTGCCATATTTCCAAAAGACATTTCAGGTGAAATGTGATGCAAGTGGATTTTCAATCAGGGCAATCTTGAGTCAGGAAGATAGGATGATAGCGTACTTCAGTGAGAAGTTGAATGAGTAAAAGGTGAAATACTCCACGTATGATAAGGAATTTTATGCTATCATACAGGCATTGAAGAAATGGAGGCATTACTTGATCCCGAAAGAATTTGTCTTGTACAGTGATAATCATGCACTGTAGTTTGTGACTCAACAGGAGAAGTTGAATCAGAAGCATGTCAAATGGGTTGAGTACATGCAAAATTTCACTTTTGTGATTAAACATATTTTTGGTACTACTAACAAAGTGGATGATGCTTTGAGCAGGAAGTGTTTTCTGTTGCAAGAGTTCAAAGTCAAAACGTTGGGTTTTGATGATCTTAGGGACATGTATGCTGATGATCCAGACTTTAAGGAGGCATATGAAGCAGCTGAGAATCCAATTCTCAGAGACAGAAGCTAGTGGATAGAATACATGATCCAGGAAGGATTTCTATTCAAGGGTAATCAACTGTGTATTCGGAAATGCTCCATGAGGGAGAACTTCCTGAAGGAGAAACACAATGGAGGATTGGCAGGGCACTTTGGTCATGACAAGACGTTCGCAAAGTTGAATTAGTCATATTTTTGGCCAGGAATGCGAGCATATGTCAAGAGATTTGTAGACAGGTGCATAATTTGCCAGCATTCGAAGGGAAGGAAGCAAAATGCAGGATTTTATCAACCATTGCCCATACCAGAGAGGCCGTGGGATGCGATTAGAATGGATTTTGTATTGGGGTTGCCAAGAACACAAAGAGGTGTTGATTCAATATTTGTGGTAATGGATAGATTTTCCAAGATGGCACACTTCATTCCATGTCAGAAAACCAGTGATGCAACTCACATTGCGAACCTGTTTTTCAAAGAGGTCATTCGACTTCATGGGTTTCCGAAGAGTATAGTTTCGGATTGAGACACGAAGTTCATAGGGCATTTTTGGAGGACCTTATGGAAGAAGATGGGGACTAACTTGGCATTTAGTTCAGCTTATCATCCTCAGATGGATGGATAGACAGAAGTGGTGAACAGAAGTCTGGGAGACTTGCTGAGGAGCTTGGTGACAGAGCACCACAACCAGTGGGATAACATATTACCACAGGCGGAGTTTGCGTATAATGATTCGGTTAACAGGAGCACGGGGTAGAGTCCATTTCAGATTGTTTTTGGGATACAACCAAGAGGAATTTCTGAACTGAGGGATTCAGAATAGACTGCGACTAGGAGCGCTAGTGCAAAAGAATTCACAGAGGCGATGAAGGAACTTCACAGTCAGGTGAAGCAGTGACTGCAGGATTCAAGTCAGGAGTACAAGCATAGAGCAGATCATCATAGAAAACAACTTCAGTTTGAGGTTGGTGACTTGATTCTGGCACATTTGAGGAAGGAAAGGTTCCTGAGAGGAACGTATAATAAGCTGAAGATGAAGAAAATCGGGCCATGTAGGGTCTTGAAGAAAATTGGGGCGAATGCTTATGAGATTGAATTACCCGATGGGATCAGAATTTCTACGATATTCAATATCTCGGATTTGTACCCATATAGAGCTGGAGAAACAGAGATTGGAGATGTGCAGCCAGTGATCCAGTGGAAAAAGCAAATGCCAGTTGCAGAGAAGCCGTAGATGGAGTGCATACTGGATAAGAGAGTGAACAAGAGGACCAGACGAAAATAATACTTTGAGTATCTAGTCAAATGGAAGAATCATCCAGTTGAAGATGCCATTTGGGAGAGTGAAGAAGAAATACAGAAGCATGGACAGTCCGTGCAAGAGCTCATGGACAGGAGCCCATGAAATTTTTCAAGCCAGGGTGTATGATGTAGGAGCATCACCGACATCAAGCGAGCCAGCATGGAAATGAAGGATAGTTGGACGGGCACCAGCACAAATTTTGAAAATCACCTTGGAAGTTGTTGCGCGATCTTAAATGAGCCATTAAGATGAAGCACACTTGTATATTGTAAATAGACCTTGAGCCTTTAGCTCTTGTCCTTAGTAGGTAGAGGCATTTAAAGTAGTTAATGCAGGTAGATAGAATTTAATTCTAGATTAGACTGTTTGAGAGCGCAAGAGGGAAATGGGATATAGACACCCTCATTGTGCATTTGTAACATTATTGAAGATTGGAGATAGAAGCATTGGAGCAAGAGCATGTAGAGAGCTGTGTAAGAACACCCACGTACATATATTTGGATTAATAGAAGGAGGTTGATTCAAATTCATGGTTTTGTGTTGTTCTCTGTGTATTGATGCTGAATGATATGCTCATGAATGTTTGCTTCCTGTTATACATTTTCTTTATATTCTATGTATATGATTTCATGTTTGAGTTTGAAGTTTGAGAGGAAGAAGGAATGAGTTTCAATTGTTTCTCTATTTGAGCCAGAAAATTCCTGCAAGGAGTGCAGTTGAAGTGTCCGCAAGGAGTGCGTTGACAAAGGGTTCAGATAGGGTTTCTTTTTTTCTCATTCATATCAAGAGTGTAGTTGGGCACAAGAGCCGTTCAAGGAGTGTGCAGGCCAAGTGGAGTCTCAGGGTTGTGAGTCTGAGCGAAGCGTTGAAAGACTGTTGTTGCAGGTGTGCGCAGAGTCAAGAGATTTCAGCACTTGGGAGTGTCTGGAAGTTGCCGCAGGGAGTGCGTGCAAAGGGTTTCCTTAAAGACGCAGAGTCATGGAAAATCCCAAAGGGAAGAAAACCTTCGAAGGAGTCAGAGGAAGGAAAGGTCAATTACCATGAAGTGTTCAAAAGGCGTCGTAAGTTCGAGCTGCAGGTGAACAAGTCTTCTTGGAGGAGTACTTAGTTCATTTCGCAGAATTCATCCGGAAAGATAAACGGTCGAAATTCTCTGAGGAGATTTCACGAAGTTCCGTGAGCCGTTAGATCTCACAGAGGAGTAGGAGAGATACAGTGAGTATTCGATGAAGGTTCAAATCTTAGGAGGGGCAGAACCGTAGATCCAAGTCACAAGGACCATCGGATTTACACATGAAATCGTGCATCGGGGTTTCGTGGGTTGGAGTCCCGTAAATACTACATCAGGAATCGCGAAATCACGAAACACGATATCCCAATAGTTAAAGGATCGTGTGGGGACACAGGAGTTAGTGAGGTGGACAGGTGGCACACCATATCGAAATTTCATGGTGAGAAGTCCTGAAACATATGCATTAGGATTCACGATATCACGAACTCCGAAATTCCGATGAAGTGAAGCGTTAAAAATTCAGAACTCGCGCGTGCGTCGGAGTTTCAACATATCGGGAATTGGGAGTCGGGGGGATACGAGTGGTTCGACACCGCGAGTGCCGAAATCGCGATAGAGAAAACCCCGATAGGAGAAAGTCAGCATTGACTGGTTGTCGGGTTTTAGGGATTTGAGAGGCCTACGCCCGACCAGTAGATTCATGAAGTCACGAGTTTCGATCCTGCAATTTGTAAAGAGGGGATCTCACGAAGACTGTTGTGGGTGCAGATTTCCTGATAGGGAAATAAAAGGACTGTTTAGAGTTCTTCGGGCCGTGGAAGAAGAAAAGATCCTGTGTGTTGACGTGGACCTTCTGACCTGCGAGTTGAGAGGGAGGGGGTCGATGTCAGATAGGTAAACAAGGAACAAGTTCAAGAGATTTTACTTACAAAAATTGTAGTGAAAGATGAATCCACAAACAGAAAGAAAGAAGTCAAAGCTCAGAGAGATAGTGAATCTACAAATGAAGATGATGATGAATACACATAAGAGCAAGAATTGTTCTGAGCCATACGGTTTAGAGACTCCCAGGTAATATGAATATTAGACAGGGGGAGTCTATGCGATTGTTGTGACAGACTAAATAACCATCCTTCGAGCTTCTTGCAGAGTTTGAGTAGACATATCTAGAGCAAATAGTTAGCAGAAGTACAATTTGATAGATTAATCAATTGTAGTAGTGAAGACTTCATGATAGTATAGTGATAAATGGGTCATCATTATGGACAGTTGTGCAATAGATTCTTGGACAGTATGGACAAAGATGGATTCATAAGAACACTTAGCAGGTTTGGATAGATATATGATAGTGGATGAGAGCATGGATTCATAGATTGGTTCAGAGAGTGGTTTAGAGACAAAAGAACATTATCATAATGTATGATAATTACACATG
>ML788724.1:167302-213406 GCA_009831015.1 Picea engelmannii
CTTTCCTTCATCTCATTATTCCACAATTAAGCATGGGTTCTCTTACTCCACAAAGCGTCTTCCCGTGAGGGCTTTCACCATAAAAGGACCACTTTGGAGTTCATCCATATTTACTTCTTATCAACCATGAACAAACAATAATGAGTCATATTTACATCAAACACTATTGGGTCCATTACCTAAACCTTTGTGCTATGGGTCTTTCTTCAAAGGTTGACATCAATGACAACCAACCTTAATCAACACCTACCACACTTAGAGGGGGGGTGAATGAGTGTGGGGCTCTTTTCCCAAAACTACCTTCTTACACAAAACTCCTTAGTTAACATTCAAAATTTACTCATTACCCATTGCTGTCATTTATGACTAGTTAGATGTGAACACATATCAACAACATATCATCAACAAGTCATCACCACAAGGAACATAAAGAACACAAGATGTATGTACAAATTTTCTTTTTATTATGGACAACAATTTGGGGTTTTTCAGCAACAATTGAATAGAGTACAACTCTACAAGAGAACCAGCTCTATATGCAAGACTCAGTTTACATTCTCAACATCAACTGAGATGAGGCAACAATCCTCAACATATATCAATCTGTCAACAAGTACGCGACCTGTCAGTAGTGCATCCCACGTGTGTACACGCCCTGTCTCACTACAACCTGCATGTGTACGCGGCCAATGTATACAATAACCTGCATATACCTTTTGATCTTCCTAGGGTTTGTCCTTCAATACCAACTCAGATCCTCTGAAACCAATATATCATTCTATTTTGTCTATGATTGTCCAATGTGACCACCATCTAGTCACAACATATTCAAACTTTCCAATAGTCTACTTCATGCTCCACAATCAATCAATATGAATTCCATCTCAATCATGTATAGACAACTAGTATACCATAGAAATCATGTCACCACTGAATCACAAGAGTAATTCTCACTCCATCAACCAAATCAACCAAACTGAACCACATCATAGAATCCATACCAAGAATTCCCTAAGCATTCACATCACATCAAACAATAGTATCCATCAAGACAATAATGTAACCATACCAATGTCTTAGTGGCAAATCTGAGCCCATAGATTGCAGATATGGAACTTGGCATAGTATTCAATAGGAATTCATCAACCCAAACATAAATCTCCATGATTTTATCACTGTATGCGCCCTGTCCTCATACAACCTGCGTGTGTACGCGCCCTGGCTCATTACAACACGTGTATACCTCAGAAACTAGGGTTTCTAAATCTCTGAGACTTTTGTCGTCAAGATTTCCGACATTTTCCAAAACTTTGATGCATCTGTGATATCCTCCTCTTGCTCTCTTCATCATAATAGATATTCAATCATGCTCAAGAGATTCACACCAAAGATGCTCTCACAAGAAACTCTCCATTACTGCTCCAAAATATATTCTCACAAGAAGCTCTCCATTGATCCACAAAAAGGATGATTTAGCAAGATTCCATATCTATCTTATTTATACTTTTATCCTCTAGGTCACTTAACCCATTTCTAGGTCACTTAACCTATTTTCCTTATTTTAGGGTTAACCACTTTCCAAAAATAGAAAGTTCTTCAATACTTTATTATTTAAATATTCCTTCTTGATTTTGTCACTTCTCTTTATTATTTAAATAATCCATCTTGACTTTGTCACTTTATTTTATCATTTAAATAATGATTTCTTCTTTTAGGTCACTTTGACTTCTTTGACCTTGGGGGCTTCAAGCCTTCATATGACGGTCCTTCATCTTTGTAAGGCCATAACTCTCAAACTGTGAGGAGTTATGTGATGTTCCACATACCACCGGAAATGGAATGATAAGAACTATCCATATAGGATAGTTTCACCAACAAATTCATTGATATTCATCTCATTATTCCACATACAAGCATGGATTCTCCAATCATTCTTCTAGAATAACTCAATCTGCAAAGCATCTTCCCGTGATGGATTTCACCATAAGGGGACCACTTTGGAGTTCATCCATTTGTGCACCTTATCAATCATGATAAGACAATAATGAGTCATCAATCCACCACTGCATCATATTCATCAACTATGCATCATGTATCAATGACAACTCATTGATCCATCTTCATCATATCAATGACAACTCATTGATCCATCTTCATCTATGCATGATCCATCTTCATTGATTGGTTTCCACTTGACATCTATCATTCTCATCAAGGAAAATACATCTACATTGTACATCAATCATCAATTAATCAAGCAATCAATCCATTGACATCAATCAATCACTTGACATTAATCAATCAACCATTGGCATCAATGACAACATGATCTAACAATATCCCCCTTTGGCATTGATGGCAATACCAACATTGATGTCAACACCAATTACAAATTATTGATGTCAACATGTAGATAAGGCATGCTCTACATCAATATTCATCAATCACAACCATGTGATTATCTCTCCCATAACAATGTGACTATCTCTTCTCATTAGAATATGTCTAATAAACATCAATCACATCAATATGATTAACTCTCCCCTTTTGACATCAATGGAAAAGGGTCATTCTCTTATTGGGGCTACTCCCCTTGCTTGAACTATTCTTCTAAATAATCACTTTGATGGAATGTTGAAGATACATCACTCATACTCCCCATGTGCCCATCGCTCGCCCTGGAATTATGCCTCTATGCTTATTTCTTAAATTATAGAGATCTTTTTTAGGTATGCATCTGATAAATATTTCCTCCTAGAATAATAAGAAGAATGACCCCCCCTATGGGTATTTATCCCCCTATTTTCAATTGGATCATAGATCAACCACTCTCTCTATGATGATCCTTGGACCTGTTCATGCATCAAACTTGTGCCATACCATACATCATGAAACAAAAGATATGTCAATAATGAAAATAGAGAATCATGAGAAAAATATAAACCAAGTACATCATGTACCAAAATGTGTGCTCATCATGCACAACACCCATGTACATCAACATCATGCAATGTGCCAAGAGATATCATCCATGGAATGCATCAATCATATTCCAACATGTGCATCTACCAATATGCCAACATGTGCATCTACCAATATGCCAACCATGTGCATCTATCAATATGCCAAACAAATACCATCTATGAGTGTACCATCATGCATCATTACTTGCACCAAGCAAGTGTATCAACCATGCATCAACAAGCTATGAATTCCCAATGATGTACAACATGAATATCAACTCAACTCACCAACTACATGTCTCAATATGTAGTCCAACCACATGCAAAATGCATGCACCATTATATCTAGTATATGCTTCCAATAATACATCATAAGATATATCAATGAAACTTGAATATGTACCAGCCATGTGCCCAAACAAATCAACATCAATCCATACTCATGGGTTAGTGCCATGCACCCAAGATTTATTTTTCATCGTCACCGTACATGATCTAACATAGAACCATGAAAACCTACAACAAACAGTGTCAGAACTTGCAATAAACAATGTTAGACTCTGCAACACCGAGTTATACCAACATATCAAGCTACAATCCATGTGCATTGCCTTTTTCCCAAGGCTTTACCACATATATATGGTCTGCTACACAACAACTCGCGTATGTATGCGACCTATTCAAGGTCATCCTACGTATGTATGCGACCGATACCACTGTCACCCGCGTATGCCTCAATAGATGACTTACTTGAGCTTTGCTTCAGTCTTTAATTATGTTCTGGATGCTCTGTCTTCTTCACCCACTTTTGTAGGTGTCCCTGCTCTTCATAACTTGAGTTCTGAGCATCCATCTTTTCAAAGATGTCTCCTTTCCTTACTTCATTCCTTCTTCTAGTCATGCTATGTGAATTCCTCATCATGGACTTTCTACTTGTGTTCCAACAATCTTGGGATTTGTGGCCAAATCCACTGCAGTTGTAGCATCTCATGGTGTTATAGTGAAAAACAATATGTCCTAATTGATCACATATCCAACACCTTATGGTGTTATAAAATATTCCATTGTATCTCCTTTCATAAGCTCTACATTCAAAATATTTGTGACCATATTCATTACATGAATAACAATGCCCATGAAAGATACTTTCATACCTTTGCTTTGGTGTCTCAAGAGTATCTTCTTGATGTCTTGATTTTTTCTTTTGAAATTTTCCTTGCCTTGTGTAGATGGTTGTTTTGCAACATTGTCTTCCTTCTTTGATGGACTTACCTCATGCTTCTTTGAGGTGCTTGCTTCAACATGTGTATTTTCTCCTTTGTATCCAAGACCTGATTTATCACATGGTGATCTTTGACTTTCCAAGATCTCATCCAAGATTCATGAGCTATTCAAGAATTTGTTTTACTTTTCTACCTTGTTTCTAAGGTCAACAATTTCAGCTTCTAATTTACAACATGACTCTTCCTTTTCATTTATTTGATTCTTCAATAGTTCCTCTATTGTTTTGGCTTCTTCAATTTGGGTCTTGAGATGGACAATGGTTTCAAAACTTTTGCTAATCTCATCATCTACATTTACATGTTCTTTTCCATTCTTTAGTCTTGTGATCTCTTCTTCCTTTTCTTCTAATTGAGCCTTATTGCTCTCTTCTTGTTCCTTGAGCATTTCCTTTAATTTCAAGATGTTCCTTAGACTCCTCCTAAGAAACTTCTTAGTATTATCCGAAATATAGTTATAATCTATATAATAATTATCACTTCTATATCTATATAAACCCTCTTCAACTTCCTTTTGAAGTTTTAATAGATTTTCTTCTATTCTTTTCATGGGATAATTACCATCAAACTTTACACAAACTGTTTCTAGATCTTCTTCTTCACTTGTAGAGAAAAATTCATCATCATCATTGCAATCAAGAGTTTTTGAGGGTTCTTTACCTTCATTTGAAATATCTTCACGATCTTCCTTTTTGCCAACATCAACACATAATTCTTTGCTTTCATTTGAAATGTCTTCAATATCTTCCTTTGTGCTATAATCACTTGATTATTTATCTTCACTTGAAATGTTTTCAAGATCACATTTAGAAATAATACAATCAAGAGTTTTTGGAGATTCTTTACCTTTAATGATCTTGATGGAGTGAACTTCAATATCTTCCTTCTCCTTCTTGCTTTGATATGTCTCCTCGAGATTTAGCCATAGATCCTTGGCGAAAGTGGATTGTCCCATGCTCTCTTTTATAGAGCTTGAGAGTCCACTAAGAATGGTCTTGAGAGCCAATGCATCATTCTTCTTCCATTCCCTTTGAGATGCAAACTTTGACTTGTTCTTCAATGAAACTGATCCACCAATGGTTGCCTTCCAAATAGTTGCTCCAATTTCCTTCAAATGTATTCTCATCTCTATTCTCCAAGTAGAATAGTTTTCCTCATCAAGGATTGGAACTTCATCATCCATTTGTGTGTCTATGGATCTCCTTCAAGCTTGTTAAGGCTTGTAGTGAAGGCCCACTCTGATACCAATTTTTGGACACACCTACCACACTTAGAGGGGGGTGAATGAGTGTAGGGTTCTTTTTCCCAAAACTGTCATCTTACACAAAACTCCTTAGTTAACATTCAACATTTACTCATTACCCATTTTTTTCATTTATGACCAGTTATATGTGAACATATATCAACAATATATCATCAACAAGTCATCACCATAAGGAACACAAAGAACACAAGATGTATGTACAATTTTTCTTTTTATTATGGACAACAATCTGGGGTTTTTTTTAGCAACAACTGAATAGAGTACAAATCTACAAGAGCACCAGCTCTATATGCAAGACTCAACTTACATTCTCAGCATCAACTGAGATGAGGCAACAATCCTCATCAGATATCAATCTATCAACAGGTATGCGACATGTCAGTAGTTCAACCCACGTGTGTATGCGCCCTGACTCACTACAGCCCGCGTGTGTATGCAGCCAATGTATACAACAACCTGCGTATACCTTCTGAGATTCATAGGGTTTGTCCTTCCAGACCAACTCAGATCCTCTTCAACCAATATATCATTCTCTTCTATCTCTGACTATCCAATCTAACCACCAACCAGTCACAACATATCCAAACTTTCCAATAGTCCACTTCGTGCTCCACAATCAATCAATATGAATGTTATCTCAATCATGTATAAACAACTAGTATACCATATAAATCATGTCACCAATGAATCACAAGAGTACTTCTCACTCCATCAACCAAATCAACCAAACTGAACCACATCATAGAATCCATACCAAGAATTCCCTAAGCATTCACATCACATCAAACAATAGTGTCCATCAAGACAATATTGTAACCATTTTAGTGTCTCAGTGGTAGATCTGAGCCCATAGAAAGAAGATCTGGAACCTTCCACAATCTTCAACAGACAGTCATCATCCAAAACAAAAATCTCCATGATTTTATCACCGTACACTCCCTGTCCTCATACAGCTCGCGTGTCTATGCGCCCTGGCTCATTACAACCTGCGTATACCTCAGAAACTAGGGTTTCTGAAGCTCCGAGACTTTTGTTGTCAATATTTCTGACATTTGTCGAAAATTTGATGCGTATGTGAGATAATCCTCTTGCTCTCTTCCTCATAATAGATCTTCAATGATGCTCAAGAGATTCACACCAAAGATGCTCTCACAAGAAACTCTCCATTAATGCTCCAAAATATATTCTCACAAGAAGCTCTCCATTGGTCCACAAAAAGGATGATTTAGCAAGAGTCCATAGATATTTTATTTATACTTTCATCCTCTAGGTAACTTAACCCATTTCTAGGTTACTTAACCCATTTCTAGGTCACTTAACCTATTTTCCTTATTTTAGGGTTAACCAGTTTCCAAAAATAGAAAGTTTTCCAATACTTTATTATTTAAATATTCCTTCTTGATTTTGTCACTTCTCTTTATTATTTAAATAATCCATATTGAATTTGTCACTATATTTTATCATTTAAATAATGATTTCTTCTTTTAGGTCACTTTGACTTCTTTGACCTTGGGGGCTTCAAGCTTTCATATGGGGGTCCTTCATCTTCATAAGGCCATAACTCCCAAACCATGAGGAGTTATGTGACGTTCCACATACCACCGAAAATGGCCTGACAAGGACTATCCATATAGGATAGTTTCACCAACAACTTCATTGATCTTCATCTCATTATTCCACATACAAGCATGGGTTATCCAATCATTCTTCTAGGATAACTCAATCCACAAAGCGTCTTCCCGTGAGGGATTTCACCATAAGGCGACCACTTTGGATTTCATCCATTTTTGCACCTTATAAATCATGATAAGACAATAATGAGTCATCAATCCACCACTGCATCATATTCATCAACTATGCATCATGTATAAATGACAACTCATTGATCCATCTTCATCATATCAATGACAACTCATTGATCCATCTTCATCTATCCATGATCCATCCTCATCGATTGCTTTCCACTTGACATATATTATTCTCATCAAGGACAATACATATACATTGTACATCAATTTTCAATTAATCAAGCAATCAATCCATTGACATCAATCAATCACTTGACATTAATCAATCAACCATTGGAATCAATGACAACATGATCCAACACCATCAGTATCTCAAAGAACCTAGTGATGCACTCCAAGACAAAGCACATTCCAATCAAGTATCAATTTCTATGGGAACAGGTTGCAAAGAAGAACATCAGAGTTGAATATGTGGTCACAAAAGAACAAGTGGCATACATCTTTACAAAAATGCTTCCAAGGGAATCCTTTGAGTATATTCGCCAGAGACTTGAAGTAATTTCTACTCCAAAATGAATTGTTTTGAATTTTTATCTTATATGTCCTAGATTTACACGAGGAAGCACCATAAAGAGGACAATTCAAGTTGGGAGATCATTTTCAGGAAGAGTTCATTGGGGGGAGCAACCCTGAATGGAAAGATACCTTTTCCATTGATGACAAAGGGGGAGAGATTTATTAGATGCAAAGGTAAATGTTTGGAGAAAGAGAACATAGGCATGGCTCCAGGGGGAGCGATGGTCACAAGGGGGAGTATGTGTTATATGAATTCAATATTGCATTAGAGTGTTGCCATCAATGCCAAATGGGGATATTGTTGATTATTTGGGTTAGTTGTCATTGATATCAACCCTTGAAGAAAGTCTGGTAGCAAATTCTGGTACCACAAAGGATTGGGTAATGGACCCTAGTTTGTTTGATGTATAATGGTATGATTTTTAATACATTTGAAGGTAATACTATTCTATATGGATAGTACATTTCATTCCATTTTTGGTGGTATGTGGAACGTCACATAAATCCTCATGGTTAGAGAGTTATGGTTGTGTGAAGTTGGAGAACCCTCATGAGTCATCTAGAAGCCCCAAAATGTCAAAGTAGTCAAAGTGGTTGAAACGAAGAAATTATTTAAATAATAAAGTGAAGTGATGAGTGTACTATAATTCAAAGTGGATACAAAAAAAATTATTTAAATAATAAATTTAAAGGAGAAATTACTAAGTGGCAAGTGGTTAGAAGTGTGTTAGCCCTAAAATAAGGAAAGTGGTTTAAGATGGTTAGAAGGTAAATAATAAAGTGAAGTGATGAATGTACTATAAGTCAAAGTGGATACAAAAGAGATTATTTAAATAATAAAGTTAATGTAGAAATTACTAAGTGGACAAGTGGTTAGAAGTGGGTTAGCCCTAAAATAAAGAAAGTGGTTTAAGATGGTTAGAAGGTAACCCCTTGAGGAAGCTACATAAAAGTATAAATAAGAGGCAAGGGTCTCTCATTTAATTACAATTGAGAATATTGAATATCTACAAGTGACCGAGGTAACCAAAGGATATCTAAGGCGAATTTCAGAGGGAAGGTGAATTAAAGAAGGCCGAAATTCAAGGGACGATAAATTCTTTTGATGATGCTTTCTAAGGTATGTTATTTACAGGTCATCTCACCATTTTCACAATAATGTTTTTTCTAGAATGATTTAGACCACAAAATTTGGAGGTCATTGATGAAACATATCCAAGTAGCTGTGATAAAAAATTTAGATTGCGTTTTGTTGTATTTTTGGAGTTACACTCCGTGGAAAATAAGGTTTGTGGCTAGTCTTGAAACTAGTCTAAAACAAGTATTTCGGGTAAAAATGTAATAACGTATTCATAACAAATCCAAATTCCATAAGACCAAATGTATTGGCTAGAGTACAGTCTATAGTATTCTTTGTACCATTTTCAGATCCATACAACAAATATTTCGTGTGGGACATGCTTTACAAGCTCACTCTCTAGAATAAGCCAAAATTCAACAAGGTATGCCATTTTTGCTATAAGTCCTTTTCTGAGAGGTTCCAAGTAGTGAAACCTGGAGGAATTGCATAAAAGACACTGAAGAACATTGTGTACTATTTTTATATCTTTATTCATTACAAGTACATAGTTATCATTATTGCAAGTTAGGGTTGTTGACTAATCCAAAATTAGTCATATGAGACTAAAGTAAAGTTTGATGAAAATGCTAGTCTCTTGTTGTTAAAGTTAAGGAAGGTTTGCAGGTATGTGATCATATACACCAGGTCTATTACAAAGTTACAAATAATATTTGTATGATGGAATTGATGAGGGCTTCCGGTTGAGGTATGTTACAGATAGAGGTTGTATAATAGTGAGGTTGTGGAGCATGGTTTGATGTAATAGTTTATGGTATATGGTTATGGATAGTGTGATGTATTGCTAGAGAAATTTTAATAGTTATATTGGCATATGTATTTGGTATATGGTTGAGGTACATGTTGGGTACATGGTTGAGACACGTAGTTGATGACTTGGCACATACATGAGGTGTATAGTTGATGATGTTGGTACATCTTGATGAGTCATAGTTGATGTGTAGTTGATGAATGATTGGTACATACTTGGCACATGGTTGGAGGCACTTGTTAGTAGTATTTTTGACACATGGTTTATGGATTATGTAGCATACTTGTCTTGGTATATTATTAGAATAATATATTGATCGTGGTGATGATTATGACTTGTTGTAATGCACATTTTTTAGAGTTGTCTTGGTGATTGATCTTGGTGAGTAGATATGATTTAGTTGATAATATTGATGAGACAGGTTGTTGTGATAGGTTGTTTGGACATGTTGTTGTGACAAGTTATTTGTACAGGTTTGGTGCATGGTTGATGCACTTGTTTATGGTACAGGTTAGTGCATGGTTGATGCACTTGTTTATGGTACAGGTTGATTACAGGTTGTTACACATTGTTTGGTGCATGTTGATTGGTACATGTTTACAACAGTATATCTCACAGTGATAGTGTGACAGTGGTTCCATCATTCTACTTCTACGTCAGGGAGGTTGGACGGGGCAAGGATAGGTGGTTGTATCCACCTTTCGGTTGTAGCCAAAGAACATAGGGGGTTGTAGCCAGAAAATTGGGGAGTTGGAGCTTCCCTCAGGTTGTAGCCTCAGAATATAGGGGTTTGGAGCCTCCTTCTAGTTGCAGCTGGAAAACAAAAGAAGTTGGTGCTTCCAATGAATGTAATTCTTAAAGACATAAGAAAAATCATTTTGTGGTTTTCTCCCACTTTTGGTTTCCACGGAAACACATGGGTATACTATGTATGTGTATGATTGTTCATTTGTTCATTGTTTATTTACACTGTAGCTATTGGATGATAATGATACATTGATATAACACTTGCATTTTATGGTTAAAAGGATAATTATTTCTCTATTACTGATTCACCCTCCCTCTCAGTAATCCAACAACATTGACATCATTGTTACAATGAGCTTCTCTAACCAATCCAAACAGTTGTTTCCATGATAACCTACTACCATGATGTTGTTTACATATTTCAATCCATACATTCATCCATTCAAGATTGTTTGCAATGTATAAATGCAGTGCATCCCAATCTTGAGCAACTGAATCAAAAAATCACAATTCACCAATATTAAATATTAGTTATAACTATGGTAAATATTAATAATTGATGAAATATTAGATATTAATATATTAATGAGTATGATCATATACACAAAAAACAAAAAAAAATATGTATTAATATAAATCTCCACAATTATTAATATATTACCTCTTAGTTTTTTCATTCTACCTTTTCCCAACAGGTGCTCCTGAACTTCAAATTTTTTGATGGAGTTCACATCCCAAATGCAATCCACTGCATGCATGGTTGGCACTTCTAATTTAGGAAGATATTAACGAATATACACCATGGATTATATACCATATATACCTACACCATACAACCCTCAGGACGTGCTGTTTTTCTAACCAAATCCTTCAATGATTTCAAGTGCCTCTCTACCATCCACATTGACTTTGTGTGTACAAGTCCACACATTTCAATATTGACAACTTGGTGTATGATGTTGTGTTCTTGTGCATTGAAAATGTTGGAGGTAGATACTTTTTCATTTCACACATTAGACGAGGAATTTCTTTCTTCCAATATTTTATATCATCTTCATGGATTTCTTTCAATGATAACCATCTATAGATCATGACACAAGAAAATATCACGTTTCAACATTATAACATAATATAATATATTACATTACAAGTAAAACACATGTCATTAAGTACAAAAAAAAAATTGAAAGAAAATTTTTCATATTATAAATCACAACTACTTACCTCGTGTATTTTCCAAGATCATGTATAACGTGTTTGACATTGTTGTCAAAGTCATTTGGGAGAGATAGTGGTAGAACATACTGTATAAAAAAAGTGAATCGTTATTTGTTTCGACCAAAGTAGAAAAAATAAAAATAAAAATATTAAAATATTTATATGGCTAATATATAAATGTGTATACCAAAATTATTACCTTAATGAAGCTATTCCAATCATGTGTTTTACCCCACCAAAATCACCTTTCTTCGTTAATATATTATTTATGTTTGAAAAAAAACCTGTGGGAAATTTAATTCTTTGAATGAAACGCCCCATATTTTGGATTTAGGTAGTTAGAACTTTGATTTTTCTCATCTTAATTATTCATTTCTTAACAACTATTTGGACTCAACAATATTGATATAGACATGTGACAAGTGTACCTCTGGACCTATTTATGTGTTGCATACTATTATTTTAATTGTTATATGATCATGATGATGCTAACTCTTGATTTTCTTAAACATGCAAATTAAGATGTGGAATTTAGGAACATGGATAATGATTCAAAGTTATGTTGAGAATGCATAACAGATGTAAGACATGATAAAAATAAACATACATTTCTTAATTGAATGTCAATACAGATATGGATTCTTATATAAAATTATGATGTATATACATGGATATGAATTATTTGTGAACTAACCTACAAGTTGACGAGCTATGTGATAGCCAAATGACTACAATGATGAGGTAGCATGGATGTCGTAGACATCAAGAAGATAGTGTATTCTATAAAGTTATAATTATTATTTAATTTATGATTCAAAATATTGCTATGACTTGTGGTAAGTGTGGTTTTGACAGGACACACGACTTTCCCAGAGTGGTTGTTTGATGACGTGACTCTAAGAATAGTAGTTGCACAATATGGCTCGATGTAGGGTGTTGAACCTAGTTCTATAAGGAGGGGTGGAGGTATTTCCCATCGTTTATCCTTTGAAACCTAGAGTCGTGGGAGGGTTGTGTGAAGTCACGCTCCCCTAGACATGTGATGGCGACTGCTAGTTTCCTGTTGGGGAAGCTTGGTCGAGATGTATGACACTTCCTCTTATGGGTTCTATTCGGAGTTAGGTCAATATAGTTGACGCTCCATCTTAGTCCAACAAAGGAAAGGATGGGATGGAAGATGGAAGTAGGTTAGGAAGGAAGGATGCTTCGATGTTAGTTGAGAATACTGATTGGGGATTAGAGATGCCACTATTGTTTACTCACTTGGTTCCTACCATGTTTAAAACCCTCTTTGATTTCCTATTGATATTTTAAGTGTGAGAATGAGTTATTGGTGAACTGGTGTAATTTAGTTTGTTAAGATTATTAAATGATGCATTACTTGATCTGTTGTCCTACATGTCTTGGTGATCATATAGGAACTATGCACTAGAGGCAATGATTGTTTATCATTAGTACGTACATGAGATATGTGTCTGCTAGCTACGCAAACATACCCTACCCATGTACACTAGTATAAGTAATTAATGTATTAATTATTAAAGTAAATTATTAACTATTTAATTGAATGCTGATTGAATATGTAAATTATATTGCATACAAAATATCTAGAAGCATTAAATACCTTCTTGACTTTAATAGATGGTGAGTATGATGAATTAAATGAGCATGGTGGGGTGTTATGTACATTTTGGGGGAAATTATCAAATAACATTTATTAGCTAGCATGAGAAGAAAGACTTTTCATTTTATTTATTGTTGTTTAAAGCAAGTCATTTATATTTAGTTGTATTTTAATATTTTCCCAAAATATCTAGATAAAGGAGGTTGATGGATAATAATGAGGCCGGTTGAGGAGACTTGGGGAAGTGTATGGAAACTTGATAAATAGGGGGAGAGGTTTGAGCATGATGGGAGGTTGTGAAATTACTGGAAGATATAATTCTTGTGATAGTTTTCTTTAAGCATTTGTGCTTTGTTGTTCTCGGAGTCACGGGCATGGAGGGCCAAGAAACCGAAAGGTTTCTTGGAGCTAGGAAGCCGTCTAGGCTCCTAGTTGGCAGGGAGGATTCCATTGTTTCACTCTGGGAAAGCAGGAAAAGAATGCTTGGAAGCACCCAGGACTACATTACAACCGATGAGCTTCGACAAGCTAAGGAGGAGGTATTTTTCAGTGGTATTTGGTTATTAATATTTTGTGTATACTTTTGTTTTAAGTTCTAAATCATAGAGTTAACATATTACTTATTTCATCATGTTATCTAGATTTATCATTGAGAAAATGTAGAAGAATTGTGTAAATGAAAATCAATGAAATTATGCTAAAACAAAGTTGTTATTGTGTATGTATAAAATGAAAGATTAATGTTTAACATCCTGGATGGGTGTTACATATGGTATCAAAGCTCAGTTTCAGAAATGAAACCTGGGATTAACCACCCACAACACTGGGATTTTGCCTTTTTCATTAGCAATCCAATTTGGGTTGTTACAACAGATATGTATATCGGGTGTATATACCGTAAAATGTACTCCTTTTATGAAATAAAAGAATAGAGCTTCTTTTTTTTTTCTTAATCTGAATCATCTAATGAATCATGAAATTGAGACAGGTAGAATCGTATATACAATAAGTTTCCTTAATCCGATGGAAGTTAACAAATTGATGTTCAAAATGACATTAAAAATGTTTCTGCAAAATTTGGACCACCATAAATTTTTCAAAATTTTTAAACAGCCACCTAGACATTTGGAAGTTAATCAACAAGTTTTCAATAAAAAAATTTCTCCTTTGCAACTTGTGTGTGTATATATATACACACCGAACTAGAAAATAATATATAGCCTTTGCTTTTTGAATCAAAATTAGTAAGCAAATAATGTGGCTTTATATGTCATTTACATTTTGTTTAAAACCCCAGGAGTAATGAAATGACCAAGAATGATTGAATATCATACTGTATCTGCTATGTAAAATGCATAATGCATGACATGTATTACATAAACTACCCTTGTGTGCCAAAATAAGTGTCATGCATGCTTCTACATGGCTGTGCTAAATTTTAATTCCATCTAAAAAGATTTGAAAGGCTTGTTTTTGTCCTCAGATGCACCAGTCGCTATCACAACGAGCTCTAGCTTCAAATGTTTAAATTGTTCAATCATCCGAGGATATTTTTCATCTGTTCTAGAACCATGTCTGAGATTGCCTCCTAAACCACAACCAACCGAATATACTGACCAGTGACTGCTTGAACTGCAAAAATTCCCTTCAAAGACTCCACCAGTTGTGGAGTAGTGGAATTCCTAGAGCCTTCAACCCCATACTCTGCATCACCAAAAGAGTCTTTCCCAAACGCATAAACTTGTCCTATATCACTGATAAACATTTTACACCCTTCTCTTGTAGTTTCATGGATAATACGAATCCCCTGAAGAGATATGATCAGTCTTGGACGCCATTCTTCTTTTGTTGTCCCATGGCCAAGATGTCCAGAGTTGTTAGAACCAAATGTATAAACTGCACCAAAGTTGGTTATGACGACACTATGACCAGGACCAGCTATGGCTTGACACTTTTCACGCCTGTAGCATGTTTCCCCTGCTATCAAGAACCGCAATACCAACTTCCAATAAACTCCACATCTTTCTTTTAGAGTTTCTCTCTTTGATTGTGTCATGGGCTTGAATATAGCTCTGCTTTGACACATGTCCAATGTTGCAAGTTCAGTGATAGATAGATTAAAGTCGGGGGAAAAGTTAGCTAGTTGTCTAAAGAACCGATATGAATCCTCTAGCCTAGCAAGGTCTTGTGGATCTAGATTACATTCAGTAATCACATGTAAAACAATGGAGGGATTGGCTGCTAGTGGAAATTCGCCCTGACTTGTACTTCCATAGAAATGTCGTTGCTGGTGGTGAATAATTTTCAAATGAGGTTCACTTGAAAGAGGATTTTCAATGACTGCATGATATTATATTGGTGTAGACTACCATAGGCCACAATTTGTTGTGGTGTCCATGCCAACTGCAAGCAGCAATACTAGAAGCCTAGTAGGTGATATATAAACTGTTTTAAAGCTTGATGAGTACCATAAAAAAATTTTAAGACTGATCGATCCAATCTCAATGGATGTCAGCGATAGTTGCTTCAAGGCCTTACTTTGTAACCCAAATCATTAGGTCCGATGATCGAACCCTCTGCAGATTAAAAAAAAAAACTGGATTTCATGAAGAAAACTGAGGGTGTCTGTGTTTTCAACAAGTGAACCGACTTGGGTTGCAAAGGGGCGAATTTTTCTCCAAATTAGATGAATGCCACATCGATTTAAATACTAGACTGTGTAGATGAAGCTGAGGGGGCTTAAATTGGTGTTGAATTGAAGAGACAACTACTTCTGATGCATAATCTCCATCAAGAAAAACCTCCAAGTAATAGCTTTTTTGGATTGTCAGTTCTTTGTTTGCTTGGATTGCCCACTTCTCTGGGCATTCCCTGCAACCCAACATGATGAATCTGAAGACCACTTCTCATCTGATCCAGTATCTATTGTAGCTTCTTCCAGTAACTATAGATATTGCTAAGATGGATACTTCTCTTTCCCCTATGATCAGGCATCTTGTCTGAACTCCTTTACAAATGGACAGTGGCCATTTTCCCATACGCGGCTACTATCGGACGATGTTGATTACGTCCCCCGGAAATATGAAATATCACCACCCAAAAAAATAACTCTTGTATACATATTTAATGTTCATGTAATTACCCACCAATATGACCAGTTCTGCCATAGACCACACCTCAACACATCTCTCGACGCAAATCTGAACACATCTCTCAACACAAATCTTTAAATTTCTATTAATATTAATGTTGTTTCCTCCTTAAGTCAGGGATTTTTCTTCCCAATGCTACAATAAGCTGGATTTACTTACTATCATGACTATATATATATATATATATATATATATATATATATATATATATATATCAGTTAATAATATAAGATGTCTGTATTGAATTTGTAAATAAATAAATAAATATCAGTTAGGGTGTCTTTGTTTTTGGATGAATGAGTGGGTCTAGTGGGAAATGTCAAATGTGGGATTAAGGGCGGGAAGTTTGATCCATCAATCACCTATCACTCTTTCTTACTAGTTGTTCTCATTGAGAAGAAACAAATCCCATGAGCTTATTGCCAGGCAGCTTGGCCAGAGTGTAATAACTTTGTTCTCATCCATCCGCCAATCCAATTATCTACGGTCCTCTATATTCCTCCACCCAAGATGTCTATCCTGTTAATAAATACATGGGCTGATGATCAATGAAGCCCCATTGTCATTCTATCGCCTGTCCACACTTCCCCACTACTGTTGGTGATTTGACCATTATAAGCCCCGATTACCATTGTGAACGTGGCATAGACAAGAGAGAGGTGCATGGGCCAAATGCAAAGTTGTGTCATGCAGGCTGGGTGTCCTCATTCATTTTGTGTAATACTGATAGTTAAGGTATAGAATAGATACATGGACTAAATTAGTGATTATAGTAATAATGTATATAATAAAGCAATGATGGCTATTTAATCTTAAGATAAGAGTATTAAGTATATAAAGGAAAGTATAGTATTAAACAAATGGATTTATAGTGGTAATAATAATATATATTACAATGGTAATAATAGTATATGAGAAGTATGATATTAATAAAATTTTATATATTATAAGAATTATGTATATATATATATATATATATATATATATATAATTAATTAGTGTAACAAATATTATATAATTAATCAACATTATAAGGTTAAAGAAAAAGGGAAGGGGGGGAGGGGGTTTGTAGAAGGAAGGATTTGAGGCATGTTAAAAAGGTAAGTTAGGGTAATTAGTAGGTAGGCATAACAATGCTAGAAAGTGAAGAAACTATAAGGCATCTAGAGAGATTTAATTGAGTATGAATGTCTATTTAGAGACATTTCTTGGCATGTAGTTATATATAGATATATGTGTGGAGTATTGGATGTAGACAAAATGACCATTTAGTTCTGATTAATATATGCATAAGTGGATAACAAGTAGTAATAATGGTAATGACAATACATGTAGCTTAATGTCGACTATGAGTACATGTAATTACAAGATTGAATATAATGTTATATATAGAATATAATTATATAATTATATATAGGGATTTTTTTTAACATAAATATACATACACTACTATAAGATAAGACATAAGAAATACTGGAAGTGAGAAATAAAAGATAGAATTGATATTTGGTATGATATGACATGAAATGTTATAAATTGTGATAGTATGTGTATTGAAGGGTAGTAGAATATTATATTGTTATCAAGAGGTTGGGTTAATGGGATTTATAGGAGGTGTAAGATAGTGATATGTAAATTGAGTAAATAGTTTGTAGTACAGTTTACAATGAGTAAAGACTATATATATGAGGGGGTAACAAAAAAAAATGGAAGAATGCAATAGTGGGAATTGAAGACATGGCATGTAAATATAAAACTATTATGTCAAGTAAGTATATGATATAAGAGGATAACATGCAAAAATAGTTATAAATGATGTAAGAAGTATATGGAGAAAGGATTGGGCATACAAGAATAATATAAGTATAAAATGAGAGACATAAGTAAATATATTGAAAGGAGGTAAAATAATTAGTAATGTTATGAAGGAAGTGTGACTATGACAACACAAAAGATATATATCAAAGGCGGAGGGAGATAACATAAGATGTTAAGCCAATTTGAAGAAAAATAGAAAGTATAGGTACAATAGTGCATATACATATAATCAATAATAGGCAATTAAGAAAATAACACTAATGATTGGGCTATTTGATGATCTTTTTAGGTATGATAGAAAGATGCTTAAAGGGTAATAAGAGGGAGGATTAATAAGGAGTTAGAATTAAATTCAAGATGGATTGTAATTGCATAAAGTATTAGTAAAAAACAAACAAACAAACAAAAAAACAAAAAAACAAGAAAAAAAAAAAGGTAATAGTTGGAGTAAGCAATAAAAGGTTTATGAGATAACGAAATAATATGATGATGAGTTTACAAATAATGTAAAGTATATTTTAAGTTAAGAAATGATGATGTGCTTAAATAAGAAGTGAAAAAAAATGTAATGGCAGATGGGAAATGTGTAAAAGGGATGTTACATAAGAAAATATCGTATAAGGAATGTTAATGAACTCTAGAAAATATGCTAAGGAGTACTAATATAATAAAATCCTAGGTGATACCATAAGGGCCTATGTTGCGAACAAGGAACTTGAGTTCAAAATGATAAATGAAAATTATGGGATGAGACATTTTATTACATCATGGGTGGTGGTATGGTATGTGGATGAATTGTTAATGATTGACGTGATTTAACCCAACTTATGCTTGGTTATGCATTGGTTTGTTGAGTTAAACTGAGTTCCTTACTAAGAAATAATGGCAATGAGTGTAAGCGACTCAAATAATTATTATCTGTCCTCACCTTATGTTAAGATGACTATGCAATTTAATCAAAATTTCAAGAAGAAATGCATTAATTGGTCTAACAACTACTTGTTCACTAACAAGGATTTTTCCCTATGAAGAAACTATGTTTGAAAATAAATAAGTAAATAAATAAATCTATATGAGGAATGATGAACACATGCTTCCCATTGTTAAAAATGTCTTTCATGGTAGGAGAAAGAACTTTAAAGTTCTAGAAATGGACAAGAAAAGAGCTAGTTACCAAAGTTGGTAAGTACTATGTAGGTATATAGGATATAATTTTGAGACGTAAGAAGTACAATGCTAAGAAGAGAAGACCTCAAGGACAAATGACTAAATATTTGGAATGAAATATTGTAGTAAATTTATTATTGATATAAAATGTTCACTAACCCACGTGTCAACACGGTGCTCTTTATGTATAGGCATGTTTATAATAATGAATTGATAGAAAGAAAGATTTTCCTCGACCGTGATGAAGAGAATCCTATACTAGACAATTAACTTGTTTGAGATATAATCTATAGAACTTAAGAAAAGAGAGATATTCAGGACAATGGAAAAACAAACTGTGAAATGATGACATTACATGAAAATAATTTAGTAGTATATTAGTCAATGTTCCTAAGCATGGGAAATTGTATGATGGCATATGTATTGTATCACTCAAGTTAGAGTGATAGTAAAGTCAATGATAATTGGTTATAATTTTTAAGATATTCTAGGTGGAATTATATGCTTGTCTTAAATTATAAATGAACTCAATATAAGATTCACTTAACTAAAGAACCAATAATGAGATAAGGTTCTATTGGTTGTCAAACTAGTAGACTATAATTTAAATATGGAACTAAGGAAAAACAAATCTATAAGAGAAGAGTTTATTTTAATTAATTAAATTACAAGTGGTAATAAAATAGAGTTGGGACACATTAAGGTGCCTACCAAATAGGGGTAGTGCAATCAAGATATTAATATATTCAACATGTTTTAATCAAGTGAAGGTCTAATGGGACCAATATAGCATAGGGTTTGCTATCATGGAAGACATATATAAGTTGTGACAAAGTAATTTCCCTCATTTTGAGATTGACCATAACTTCGGGACAAAGTTTCTTCAAGGGTGGGTGTATGTAACGCCCCATATTTTGGATTTAGGTAGTTAGAACTTTGAATTTTCTCATCTTAGTAATTCATTTCTTAACAACTATTTGGACTCAACAATATTGATATGGACATGTGACAAGTGTACCTCTAGACCTATTTGTGTGTTGCATACTATTATTTTAATTGTTATATGCTCATGATGATGATAACTCTTTGATTTTCTTAAACATGCAAATTAAGATGTGGAATTTAGGTACATGGATAATGATTCAAAGTTATGTTGAGAATGCATAATAGATGTAAGACATGATAAAAATAAACATACATTTCTTAATTGAACGCCAATACAGATATGGATTCTTATATAAAATTATGATGTATATACATGGATATGAGTTATTGGTGAACTAACCTATAGGGTGATGAGCTATGTGATAGCCAAATGATTACAGTGATGAGGTAGCATGGATGTCTTAGACATCAATAAGATAGCGTATTCTATAAATTTATAATTATTATTTAATTTATGATTCAAAATATTTCTATGACTTGTGGTAAGTGTGGTTTTGACAGGACACACGACTTTCCCAGAGTGGTTGTTTGATGACGTGACTCTAAGAACAATAGCTGCATAGTATGGCTCGATGTAGGGTGTTGACCCTAGTTCTATAAGGAGGGGTGGAGGTATTTTCCACCGTTTATCCTTGGAAACCTAGAGTCGTGGGAGGGATATGTGAAGTCACGCTCCCCTAGATGTGTGATGGCGACTGCTAATTTCTTGTTGGGGAATCTTGGTCGAGATGTATGACACTTTTGATTACAGGTTATGTCTAGAGTTAGGTCAATATAGTTGATGCTCCATCTTAGTCCAACAGAAGAAAGGATGGGATGGAAGATGGAAGTAGGTTAGGAAGGAAGGATGCTTCAATGTTAGTTGAGAATACTAATTGGGGATTAGAGATGCCACTATTGTTTACTCACTTGGTTTCTACCATGTTTAAAACCCTCTTTGATTTCCTATTGATATTTTAAGTGTGACAATGAGTTATTGATGATCTGGTGTAATTTAGTTCATTAAGATTATTAAATGATGCATTACTTGATCTGTTGTCCTACATGTCTTGGTGATCATATAGGAACTATGCACTAGAGGCAATAATTGTTTATCATTAGTACATACATGAGATATGTGTCCGCTAGCTACGCACACATACCCTACCCATGTACACTAGTATAAGTAATTAATGTATTAATTATTAAAGTAAATTATTAACTATTTAATTGAATGTTGATTGAATATGTAAATTATATTGCATACAAAATATCTAAAAGCATTAAATACCTTCTTGACTTTAATAGATGGTGGGTATGATGAATTAAATGAGCATGGTGGGGTGTTATGTACATTTTGGGGGAAATTATCAAATAACATTTATTAGCTAGCATGAGAAGAAAGACTTTTCATTTTATTTATTGTTGTTTAAAGCAAGTCATTTATATCTAGTTTTATTTTAATATTTTCCCAAAATATCTAGATAAGGGAGGTTGATGGATAATAATGAGAGTAGTTGAGGAGACTTGGGGAAGTGTGTATGGAAACTTGATAAATAGGGGGAGAGGTTTGAGCATGATGGGAGGTTGTGAAATTCTTGGAAGATATAATTCTTGTGATAGTTTTCTTTGAGCATTTGTGCTTTGTTGTTCTTGGAGTCACGGGCAGAGAGGGCCAGGAAACCGAAAGGTTTCTTGGAGCTAGGAAGCTGGCTAGGCTCCTAGTTGGCAGGGAGGATTTCGTTGTTTCACTCTGGGAAAGAGGGAAAAGAATGCTTGGAAGCACCCAGGACTGCATAACAACCGATGAGATTCGACAAGCTAAGGAGGAGGTATTTTTCAGTGGTATTTGGTTATTGATATTTTGTGTATACTTTTGTTTTAAGTTCTAAATCATAGAGTTAACATATTACTTATTTCATCATGTTATCTAGATTTATCATTGAGAAAATGTAGAAGAATTGTGTGAATGAAAATTAATGAAATTATGCTAAAACAAAGTTGTTATTGTGTATGTATAAAATGAAAGATTAATTGTTTAACATCCTGCATGGGTGTTACATTGAATGACCTCTTTTACATCATTTCTTTTTGGCTATGTTAATAACCATGGAAGGTAATTATTTTGGTCTACATAGCTATTTGATTGGATCACACTTCACATTGCATGATTGGCTTCCTGAGTGTCAGTACAAGTTTTGACAATTTTTTCTTTATCCCTCCTGCCATCTATGATTCTCCATAATGTTTCTATCACATTCTTCCCGATATGAATTGTATCAAATAAATGAACTATTTTTAGCTCCTGATAGTAGGGAAACCTCATGAATTGAGTGGGATAACATTTCATTCCTCATGGAAGATCATTATTAACACCTTCATGATGGTAGCCTTCATCACAAAGCATAAAAGAAAACATAACAATTCAAATATAGTAAAATAAATTCAATAATTATTAAAATAAAAATTAAAAACATTACATATACGATACATAAAGAAATTGTGTACCTTGATGATTCCTATTATATTCCAACCTCCATAGGTGAGGTGTCTTTCTTAGTGGTTTTAATCCAGTTTCTTCTTTCCCATTGAAAAAATGTTTTTTAGTAGTATGATACCTATGGTTCTTAGGGAGGAGGTTCCTATACTCATCAAACACCACCTTTCCTGAAATTTTTGAATGATAATAATTCATCTTAGGACCACAAACTGGACATGAAAATTTACCCTTTGTTTGAAGACTTGCAACGTTAGATGGATTAATGTCAATTATACGATGGGATTATTTAAAAAACATGCATGATATCTTTAAAAAATTATATAGTATTAAAGCACAAAAAAATGCTACATACCTCAAAAATGTGTTAGTCCTAGGGCATCATGAATTGTCCATACAAGTATTCCACATAATTGAAATTGCTTCTCCCTGATTGATTTATAGATGTCATACATAGTGATGTTGGCCCATAACTTTAGTAGCTCGTCGATAAGAGGCTTGATATATACATTCATATCTTTAGCATGGTACTTACCTAATTGTTTGAAATTACACATAATTACTACCACGATATGTATATATAAGTAAATAAATAAACAAAAGATATTACGTAAAAAATAAAACAAATGAAAATGTTACATTCAAAAAATTAATGTAAACAAAAACCTGGAACAATCATTGTCAAAATTATGTGCTCCCTCTTTATTGACATCCAAGGAGGAATGTTATTGTCGATAACAAAAATAGGCCACACTGACCAAATAAACCTAAGTTCTTTGAATGGATTAACACTTTCAGCTGCCAATGAAAGCGTAACATTATGAGGTTCATCTTTGAAATCTGCCCATTTTTCCTCAATTTCCCTAAATGCATAACCATCTGCAGGCATTCGAAGAACACCATCTCCACTTATGTTCTACGCATGGTAATCCATAGATTGTGCTATTCTTTCACACCTAAAAAATCATTGCAAACGTAGAATTATGGGAATATGATGAAGAACCTTTCAAGGCACCTTTTTTGTTACTCGATCGGTTCAATATCTATTGATAAGACATTGCAGGCATTCTGTTTTTTACGCATGTTGTCCATAATATATAATATGATCAATAGGAAATGCATCTATAGTTTGATACTTCATTCCAATGTCTTTCATAATGGCAAGTTAATCTTGATATGTGCGAGGTAAAATATTTGACGATGGTAACAAAAATTCACCTAACAATCTACAACATAAAAAATAATTACTAGTTAATGTAAAGAATATTAATCATAAATATTGCATTCTTATTTTACACATTAATTAACACTACAAAAAATATATAAAATTCAACATTTATGTATATGATATGAAACATATTACATGCCTTAGGATCTGTGCCACAAAAGTGTTTGACAAATGATCCATAACCTTTAAGTTCACCAGCAACAATGTAGCGGAGACAAGATTTTCTCTTGAGCCTTTATAAAGTCATTTATTTTCCTTTTCTAATAGAGGTCCATCATAAATACCATGATTGTCCCCATCCTCATCCGACTGAGTAAACAAATCTTGGATCATTTTATTTGTCTCGTCATCTTCTTCCATGATATCCTCATTTGCTTCATGTTCTTAAACTTGTAAAATATCATTTCTACTAGTACTACTTGATGCAACATTGTGTAGAAAGTTAGGGGGAAACTCTAATTTTATAATTACAAACAATCATGAAAAATTAGTGTGTATAAAAAATATTCAAGCTATATATATATATATATATATATATAAACATATAATGAATATATAGCTAATTACCACCGGACAATATTCATTTGATCCCCCATTAGTGTGCCTATATTTCCTACAATGTTTTTTATCTTTTTATATCAAAATTCTTACGGGACATTTAAAACTACATTTTTTGCAAGGGAAATAACATCTAATGTCACCCTTTTCACCCTCTTTATTTTTTTTTCCCACCTCTAATATTTTCCTCCATTATTCTTACGCACAAAAATACCTTTTTTTGAACCGTCGTTGTTATAGAAATATTGTTGCAACATCACTAATTTGCTAAATATTTATATATTTTATTTCGTCGCCATTTCGACAAACAATGACCAAGTCAATATTGACTTTTTCAAATAGTTGGGTGATTGTTTAAACAATGGAATAATAATCTTTGTGTCGTCACTCATGCGACGAACTCTTCGACGAGCATTGACCAAGTCAATATTGACTTTGTCAAACAGTTGGGTGACTTTGAAAAATGAAACTGTAATATTTGTATCATTTCTGATGCAACAAACAATGCGATGAAAGATAGAGGTTGTCTCCTAAGCGACGAATGTGGGCTGATTAAAAAAAAGAGAGATAAATTTAAATCTTTATCTTTGTTTTTGCGACGAAATGCTACTTTCGTTGCAAGTAGTTCGTCGCAAATTTTTCAATATGTAGTAGTGATATGTGTAGGTGACCATAGTTATCTCATTCCCTTTTGGATACCACAAACCAAACTATGTTGTTCATTTGAGATATTTGAAGATCCTCTTTACTTCCATAACAAGAGTTTCCTTTGGTGTTACTTGAAATATTGCAAATTGTCCAACTACTTGCATCACATATGGTATCGAGGATGTCACATAGATTAGGCTACCAATCATCGATCTATAGAGTCTCTGATCTGCTTCCTTAGATTCATCATCTTTTCTCAACTTGCAACCAGTCACCATAGGAGTACTTATGGGTTTGCAATATTCCATTCCAAACTTCTTCATCATTTCTTTGATGTGTTTGGTTTGGAAAATGAAAATACCTTCATCTAGCTGAGATATATGGAGTCCCAAAAATAAATTCAACTCACCAAGTAGGAACATTTCAATCTCACTCTGTATGTCCTTGGAAAACTTCTTACTCAACCTGTCATCATAACTTCCAAATATGATATCATCCACATACACTTCAATGATAAGTATGTTTTCATGATCCACTTTTATGTAAGGATTATTATCTGCATTACCATGTTTAAATTCTTGTTGTTGTAAGTACTTGTACATACTTGAATACCAGGATTTAGGGGCTTGCTTGAGTCCATACATAAATTTCTTCAATCTACAAACATAATCTTCCCTTTCTGATAGCAGGAACCCTTCTGGTTGTTCTATGTAGACCTATTCTTCTAATTCTCCATTAAGAAATGTTGATTTTACATATATCTGATACACTTTGATCCTTTTGGAATATGCATAGTGTTGAAAATCACAACAATACTGAGAGGGGCGGTGAATCAATATTGCATTAAATTTATGTATTTTTCTTTCCTTTCAACCAGTTAAGTTATTTAGAACTGAAAACTTAATGACAGATACAAGCATAAATAAAAAAAATCCATCAAATTTATTTAGAAGTACACACTTAATGACAAGTAGAAATCAAAATAGCATAGTGAACACAATACATAAATATTTTTATGTGGAAACCCAATGTGAAAAAAAACCACAAAACATCTTCTTTATATTCTTCTACAAGTTCCAACTTACAAGTTATAAAATTTCAGCTCAATCAGGCACCCACCTATTGTAGATAATGAGGAGACCAATCCTCTCAAGAACCAACCTATCGTAAATAATGAGGACATGATCCATATTTTATGAGTATAATGAAATGAATACATATCTATATTATTAACACAGAGATTCAATGAACAATAACAGAGATATAGTAAAACTTGCCTTCTATTAATAAAGAAATATGTTGAAAGTGTAAAATGTAGACTGAAACAAGCTTGCTATAATGGTGGCGGGTTATCTCTGAGAAGAGATGTGATGCTTGCGCTCATTCTCAATAATATGAGTACAGTGAGGCTCTAAAATCCATTTTACAATAAAATGAATTCCAAAACCCTACACATCTAAAAACTTAACCCGAGGAGATGAAGCATCAAGAGTCATGTGGGCCTCATTGGGGTAAGTTGGTACATCAACTTCACAAGTCATAACTTTTGCATACGTTCTTCGTATTATGTGCACGATAGCCTATTGGAAAGTTCTATATGGACACTACACATTATGTCATTAGACTTTGACTTTGTGTACAAACTAACTGTGGCGAGCCCTAAAATCGTTGTTTAGGGCTTCAAAATGGCCCTGAAAGTTTAGGACCCGAAAACTAGGAAAAAACTGCCAAGATGAGCCAGTTGGAATAGGTGGGTGGCCACCGATATCCACCTGGANCCCCCCCCCCCCCCCCCCCTTAAGTAGAAATGGTCTCCATTGCATTGAGTTCCCCCATCAGATGAGGAATTTGTTTCTAAATTTGGCACCAAGTGAGCCACTTTCCTTGGTGTAGGAGCTTCCCTACTTTGACGACCCGATATAGTTGGATCCTTTGTTGGTGAGTACCCTTGACCTGTGTGTCCATGATATGATAAGTGGATTCCTATTCCATGCAGTCAAGGTTGAGAACTTTTGGTTTCAATTGTTTTGTTATCTTTGAGGTGTCCAATAGTGGTGGAAAATATGTCTTAAGGAGATCCACATTGAATACTGGGTGCAATCCAAGGAAGGGGGAAATATTGAGCTCAAAAACATTGTCTCCCATAGCCTTGGAGATGGTGTAAGGTCCATAGCAGAGTGGACGAAGCTTCTGACGGGGCCTTGTAAGGCATTCTTTTTGCAAGTGCAACCAAAATTTATCTCCCACATGAAACTTGTGTGGCAACCGATGTTGATCATGGTGTTGCTTGTACTTGGCATTGGATTTTTGTAAAATATACTGAACCTGTTGGTAGATGCGCTAGATCCGATCAATGAACTAGGTGTATTTTTCATCTTCAGTTTGAACATGGGGTGAGTCTTCCTGGGTGGTCGCAAGGGGTAGTGCAACATCTATGGGAGCCAATGGTTCAAATCCCATCCCCACCTGAAAGGGGTTGTGGTCGATTGAGCTATGTATGGCTCTGTTGTAGCTATGTTGAACATAATGAAGACTCTCATCCCATGTGTAGGGGTGATTGGAATTGTACATGTACAGGATATGTACAATCATCCAGTTGACGACCTTGGTTTGGCCATCCTTCTGGGGGTGAAGGCAGTGGATTTGGGGAGCTTGGTGTCTAGTAGTGACCACATGATCGACCAGAATGTGTTGAGGAACTAACTGTCCCAATATGAGATAATGGTTTGTGGTATTCCAAAATGTACCCACACTCATTCAAATAAGAGCTTGGCAGTGGCCTTTTATGTGATTCTCTTCTTCTAGGTGGCTAGAATCACCATCTTGAAAAAGCGGTCAACAACCACAAAAACAAATTCATTTCCCTGCTTGGTGAATAGAAGGCCCGACATGTATTCCATTGATATGGATTCCCATGGCTTGTCAGGAGTGTGAAGAGGGGTGTACATGCCTTATTTCTAATGTTTGTTTGTAAATAGTGCATGTAGTGCATGACCTGATATACTTGCTGACATCATGTTGAAATTTTGGCCAGTAGAAATGTTGTTGCACCACTATCACTGTCGTTTATACGCCAAAGTGTCATGCCACCTGACTGTAGTGGGATTCTCAATAAATCTTTTCTCACTCACTTTATGGAATGTAGATATGGCCTAGACGACACAAAAACATGTCCTGAAGATGGAAGTTAGTGACAGTTGTGTTTCCACCCAACATCTAGTAGGTGGTAGCGAAGTCAAGATCTTTCTCATAGAGTTGGGTCCATCCGGAGGTCTCGTGGCCACAAGATTTTAGCACCATGGTGAGTGTTGCAACTGGAGGTCGGCTAAGGAAATGAGCGACACGGTTGGTACTTCATGTCTTATAATTGATGTTGAGGTGGAACTTCGATAAGTATGTGGACCACTTCTAATGGTGGTCATTCTGCAATTTTCCTTGTGTCTTCATGAAATGCAATGACTTATGATCAGTGTGGATGATTGTCTCCTTCCAGAGAATGTAATGCCTCCATTGGTGGTAGGATTGCACAATGGAGTACATTTATTTGTCATAAGTAGAGTACTTATGGATGACATATGATAGTGTCTCACTATGATAGGCCATGGGGTGGTCGTGCTGAGTGAGAAATTCACCCACAACATAGTCTGAAGCATCTTTCTCGATATCAAAGAGTTGTTGCAGGTTGGGTAATGAAATCACTCAGGTTGAGCAGAAGTGCTTCTTCAAATCATCGAATGGTTGTTGTTCGGAATATCCCCACACAAAATTTTCCTTACCACCACCCTTGGTTACTTGGATGAGGGCCCATGCAATATGGGAGAATCTCAACACGAACTTGTGATAGAAATTGGCAAGGCCTAAGAATATTTGAAGCTTAGTGAGCATGGTTGGGGCTGGCCAATCATGGATGACCTGGATCTTGGATGGATCTACAGGCACACCATGCTTATCAACTATGTAACCTAGGTATTGGACCCTATGTTGAAGGAGAATTTCCCCAAGTTGGCATATAGCTTATGCTGCCAGAGAGTGTGTAGAACCTGCTGAATATGCTGCAAGTGTTCCTCCCAAGTATTATTGTAGATGAGGATGTCATCGAGATACACCACTACAAAATAATTGGTGAACGACCGAAAGATATATTCCATCATCCTCATAAAATTTGTTGGTAATTCATTGTCAAACCAAATGGCATGACCAACCATTCAAAAAGACCTTATTTTGACTTGAAGGCAGTCTTCCATACATTTGTCTACTCTATTGGGACATGAAGGTAGCTAAAATTTAGATCAATATTATTGAATTATTTGGCCCCCTTGAGTTGATAAATGATATCATCGATTCTAGGAAAAGGGTATTGGTTCCTTTCTGTGATTTTATTTAGGGCTCGGTAATCAATCCAGAGTCACCAGGTCTTGTCTTTCTTCTACACAAGCATGATTGGGCTTCCACAAGGTGATGAGTTGGGTCGAATGTTCCCCTTATGGAGAATTTCTTGGATTTGATGCTTGATCCCCTCATTTTATAATAGAGAACGGAGATAAATTGGCCCATTGGGTATAGGTGCATCGGGGGTCAAATCGATGGAATGCTTGAATTGACAGTGCAGAGGTACCCCAGTAGGTGAGGAGAATATGTTTTTGTATTCTTTCAAGACCTTATCCACTTTCTTCTGCTGCATGGAGAGGTTAGTCATAGATTCCATGGATGTAGGTGCAATATTTCGCTCACTTTGAGAGAGAACCAGGAAGAATACAAACTTCTTGGTCTGAGAGATGAACTTCCTGCATTGCTTGGTAGAGATCAAGGAAATGGCACTAGGTGTGACTACCTTGGGTATCCTATACAATTTCCTGTTCAAAGTAATAATAAAATTATGAGACCTAGACTCATATACAACATGAAGTTTCCATAAATAAGGTTGGCCCAAAATAACATCACAAACTTCAAGGGGAGCAACATCACACAATACCTCATCTTTGATGGGCTTGATGTTGTAGGATAGCTGACACTATTGGGTGGCGCGAAGATCATTGTTATGACCCAAGGGGGGCATATATATGGCTAAATGTATATGATATGACCCCAAGGGGGGGGATATATGGGCCTAAATGTACATGTAATGTGTAAATACATATGTAATAGGGTCGACCTAGTGATAAATGGGCCTCATGTGTAAGTGTGAATAGCTATATATAAGATATCATGTATTCATTATTGGGGGAGGAATTGTGAAGTATGAATGGTATTTGGTTAATTGGAGGGGGTTCCCCTATTATTTAAGGATTTATTTTGTAGCTTATCTATATTGGAGTTTTGATCCACATTCACATTCTATACATTGTGTGTACTTCTATTATTTTATGATATTTTAAGAATTATGGCTCATTACATTTGGTATCAGAGTCAAATGCTCAAAATATCATAAAATAACAGAAGTGAACACCATGTACAAAATGTGAGCATGGAGAAAAAATACAATATATATAAGTTACATAATAACTCCTTAAATAATAGGGGAACCCCCTCCAATTAACCAATGACCATTCATACTTCACAATTCCTCCCCTAATAATGAATACATGATCTCTTATATATAGTTATTCACACTTGCGCATGATGCGCCTTTATCACTAGGCTGACCCTATTACATATGTATTTACACATTACATGTACATTTAGGACCATATATGGCCCCCCTTGGGGTCATATCATATACATTTATCCATATATATGCCCCCCTTGTGATGTAGGAGAATCACCATTAGCATTCAATGAGGCAAGTGGAGGACAACTCAGTATCTAGCGAGCACATTCACGATGACTTAAATTCCAAGAAGATCACGTCACCTTCACATTTTGAAGGCATTACAATTAAGGCTCTTTAATATTTCGAGGCTAGAGCCATTGTATGAGATCCAGGAGAATGTATTTACTTTAATTAGCTGGAGGATTGTACATATATTGAGCATCTACTCGTATCTATATTATAAATTCTCATTTATGTTAATAAGCCTTAGTGGTAAATGTTTTAATTATGATATGATAACACTTAGATAGGCTGGAGGGAAGGCTCGAGAAGCCCCTTCATGTATAAATATATGTAATATATTCCCAAAAGAGGTTGTTGAGAATTGTTTAGATAGTTGCTAGATTTGTTATTGTTGTTGAAGCCATTTTGTTGTTGCTGAGAGTTGTGGAGAAAAAGATGAGAGATTTATGAACTCATGTACATATTTTTATGAATGAATATAACAGGAGAGGTTTGATTTCAAATGTATTGTGTCGTCTATTTCTGAGTTCATTCTGTACATGTGGTGTTTTTTTGTTTTCTGTGTTTTATATGTCCAAGTATGCATTTCATAATTTAGTGTGTGAATATTTGATGTTCCATAAGTTTCAATTATTTCTCCTTTGAAACTATGGTACAAGGAGTGTGAGGGAAGAGTCGTGTCTAACTCAAAATATCAGAAGAGATAGTGTGAATCTTTGAAAAAAAACAAGTACAAGGAGTGCATAGATAGTCAGTGGAGTATAGAAGTTTGAAGAAGACCCGTGCAAGGTGTGCATCGGGTTGACACTTAGTCAAAGTGTTGAGGAATTCTCAAGGAAGATGGATGCAAGGAGTGCATATGAAGAGTTTTTGAAAAATATCTAAGTTTGAAGCCTTTCATAAGTTTAGAGGTCACAAAGAGTGCATTAGAGGTTCAAATCACCTCAAGCGATCAAGCTTAGGAGAAATAGCGGACGAAGTTTTCCTTGGAGGGAGAAATTTTTCCGATTTGAAGGTCGAGTGGACAAGATCTAGTTGGGGAAGGTTAGGATCTATTTTGACCGTCATATTTGGAGAATTAGAATGGGGTTTAAACCCTTGAAGTCCTTTGGACGTCGTGAGTTCAGAAATGTTTTTTTTTGGACGCAAAAGAGACGAAACTCCCGAAGTTCCAGAGTCTGAAATCGATCTAGACATTTGGTTAGAGAGAGACACATGGAAAGTAGATCTAACCTCTATCAATTCTTAGTTCAGAAGTTGTAAGGGGTTGTGCTGTGAAGACACCCAAAGTCCCAAAGCCCAAAATAGATATGATCCGTCCATCCACCGTGACACGTGGACCGTTGATTGTGATCCTTTGCAAGTTTGCATGTTTATCACTCTGGTGAATTTGAAGTGTGGTTCTTCAAAACTATCTAAATCTCGAAGTTATAGGGTTGATGAGAGCCATCAAACTGGGGCAAGAAATAGACTACCTGATCTGTTGGTTCAGAGTTCGGCGCTACAAGTGTATAACGTGTTGGAGCGAGAAAAAACTCTGAAGCCTAGGATTCTGAAGTTCTTTCTGACCATAATATCATGGTGGGTGTTGTGGAAATTTATCCCCTCCACTGTTTGGTGATCCATGAATTCAGTTTTCGAGAGGAACGTCATGTGTTGTTGTTGGAACCTCTGAATCTCGGGACTCCGAAGTCCCAAATTTTGTTTTCCTGGAAAAGAGAAGTTTGGCCCATGGTTTTGGCCCAGAGTCACATGGAGGAATCTGTTGGTGAATTAGAAACCTTGCAACTTTAAGTTTTCACGTGGGTAAAAGTTAAAGGACCTGTAAAAAAGAGGTTTGAGGGCTCAGAAGGGGCCTGAGAGCTGATTTAGGTCCCAAATTTGAACGATCCTTAGACCGGGAGGTCACGTAGGCCCTAGGAGTGGTGGGGGTTTTCATCAAGTGGTATTAGAGCTCAAATCAAGATTCGTGTGAAGGAAAATTTGGAACCATGCCACCAAGAAGACGCAGAGATATACCTGTAGCAAATCCACCTATGGAAGAAAAGATGAGAAGACTTCATGCGATATTGGACCCCATGGAGACGGCGCAGAGAAGAGAACCTGATGTTGGTGACATTAGTGAAGCTGAGAATGAAGGTGTTGAAGCAGAAGAATTTGCAGGAGAAAAAGTAGAAGAGAAATTATAGATAGAGAATATTTTAGACCTGATAATTGCTAAGAAGACCAGAAGGAAAATTTACTATGAGTATCCAGTTAAGTGGAAATATAATCTAGTAGAGGATGTCAGTTGGTTAATTGAAGTTGATATCTAGAAGCATGGAAAAAAAATGCAGGAGCTCATGGACAAGAGTCCATGAATATTTTTTTCCAGTGGAGTATAATGCAGGAGCATCACCATCATCATTCAATGAGGCAAATGGAGGACAACTCATCATCCAACACTCACATTCATGATGACTTAAATTCCAAGGACAGCGCATCACTTTCAAATTTTGAAAGAATTATAATTAAGTCCCTTTAATATTTTGAGGAAAGAGATATTGTATGAGATCCAAGAGAATATATTTACTTTAATTAGCTGGAGGATTATATAGATATTGGGCATCGATGCGTATCTATATTGTAAATTCTAATTTATTGTAATAAGCCTTAGTGGTAAATGTTTTAATTATGATATGATATCACTTAAATAGGTTGGAGGGAAGGCTCGATAAGCCCCTTCATTTATAAATATATGTAATCTATGCCCAAAAGAGGCTGTTGAGAATTGTTGAGATAACTATTGAAGAGCGTTGTTATTGTTGTTGATAGTTTTGGAGAAAAAGCTAAGAGATTTATGAACTCATGTACATAGTTTTCCAAATGAATATAACATGAGAGGTTTGATTTCAAATGTATGGTTTCATCTATTTCCAAATTCATTGTGTACGTATGGTGTTTTTCTATTTTATGTGTTTTATATGTCCAAGTATGCATTTCATGATTTAGTGTGTGAATATTTGATGTTCCACAAGTTTCAATTATTTCTCTTCTGAAACTCTGGTGCAAGGAGTGCACGACTCCCACAAGGAGTGTGAGGCCGGAGTCGTGTATGAATCAAAATATCAAAAGAGATAGCATGAAGATTTGAAAAAAAACAAGTGCAAGGAGTGCACAAATACTTAGTGGAGTATAGAAGTTTGAAGAAGAGTCGTGCAAGGTGTGCACCAGGCTGACACTTAGTCTAAGTGTTGAGGAAGTCTCAAGGAAAACGAACGCAAGGAGTGCGTAGGAATATTTTTTGAATAATCTCTAAGTATGAAGCCTTTCAGAAGTTCATCGGGTGGAAAGAGTGCATCAGAGGTTCAAATCACCTCAAGCGATCAAGATTAGGAGAAATAGCAAACAAAGTTTTCCTTGGAGGGAGAAATTTATCCCATTTTAAGGTCGAGTGGACAAGATCCAGTCGAGGAAGGTTAGGATCTCTTTTGACTGTCATATCTGTAGAAGTAGCATGGGGTTTAAACCCTTGAAGTCCTTCAGACTTCATAAGTTCAGCAGTTTTTGTGTGTTGGGTGCAAAAGAGATGGAACTCCCGAAGTTTTGGAGTCAGAAATCGATCTGGACCGTTGATCAGAGAGGGACAGGTGGAGAGTATATCCAAGCTCTGCCAGTTCGAAGTTCTAAATTTTTAAGGGGCTTTTCGATAAAGACACCTAAAGTCTCGAAGCGCAGAATAGATCTGAGTCGTTCATCTACCAAGACGCATGGACCTTCGATTGTGACCCTTTGCGAGTTCACATGTTTGACACTCCATGGAATTTGAAGTGTGGTGCTTCGAAAAGTTCTAAATCCTAGATTTTTAGGGTTGATGAGAGCCATCGATCTGGGGAAAGAAATAGACTGCATTATCTATTGGTTCGAAGTTCGGTGCTCTGAGTGTATAGCATGTTGGAGTGGGAAAAACCTCTGAAGCCCGGGATTCTGAAGTTCTTTCCGACCATAAGATCACGATGGGTGTTGTGGACCATTGATCCCCTTCGTTGTTTAGTGATCCATGAATTCACCATTTGGGAGGAACATTGTGTGTTGTTTTTGGAACCTCTGAAGTCCTGAATTTTGTTTTTCCCGAAAAAGAGAAGTTTGGCCCATGGTTTTGGCTCAGAGTCACATGGAGGACTCTGTTGGTGAACTATAACCCTCGAAAATTTAAATTTTCATGTGGGTAAAAGGTAAAGGACCTATGAAAAAGATATTTCAGGGCTCAGTAGGGGCCCAAGAGATGATTCAACTCCCAAATTTAAACTATCCTTAGACCGGAAGGTCACGTAGGCCCTAAGAGTGGTGGGGGTTTGCATCACCTTGGGTCATAACATAGTACCCTCCAAAAAGATGTTTCCTCAAAGATTTTGATTTAAAAGCTTCACATATGATGAAACCAAGTAATATGATTTTCTTATGTTCTTTCTTTTTGCATTCTATTGTTTATGATCTATCCATCCAAATTCAATTATTTTAGGTCTTAATCCTTGGTTTCTAGTTTTTGCATAATTTTCTTTCTTTTGATTACATTTTTTTTTGTTGAAGCTTCTCCAATTTGTAGTGTTTTTTGGTCTCTAATAATATCTTGTTGAAGATTAGTTTGGTGATGCATTTTTCCATGGATATTGGCAAGTATTCCATATTCTTCCTTCATAATGTTGATATCATCCTTCTTGTCTTCCTTGAAATGTTTCTTGGTAATGAGGGTGTCGATATGGTTTCACATTTGAAGGTTTTTGGTCACTCTTAACACACATTTCATCTATCTTCTTTTCAGAGACAATGGAATCCTTGATCATCTTTTCTTGGTCCTTGATTACTCTAGCCTTGGAGATAATACCATCATATTTGGCATGTACATCCTCTAGATGGAGTTCAACTTCTTCAAGTATCTTTTGTTGAACTTCTTGAATCTTGTCTTCTTTCTCCTTTTGAAGCTGCAAGGTGACCCAATCTATTGAATTATGATGTCCTTCTTCAATTCTGACGTGCATTTTTGAATCCGTATTTAAGGATTCCCCAACCTTCTTGCCAATTTCCTCTTGGAGTCTTTTGGTAGATTCTTCATCCAAGATCCTTCTTTGTTATTTATTTTGAAAATTCTTCTTTTCTTATTTCAATCTCTTAACCACATCCAATATTTTTTTATTATGGCTTCATAATCTACATATCTCTTCATCTTTCTTTTTCAAATCTTCCCTTGATTCATCTTTTTCCCACTTACCTTTGCTAGTCTTTTCTTTGTTTAGGTTGTTAACCTCCTGAATGAGTGATTAATTAAGGGATATGATATTATATATATCCTCACACTTCTTCTTAATCTCTTCCTTTTCTTCTTTTAATTCATCTTTAATTCTATACATTTCCTTCATTTTTTTTATCCCTAATCAATTTATCTGAGACGATTTTTTCAAATTCTTCCCATGTGGAGTGGAGTCTAGTATCTTCATCAAGGATTCTCCACCACTTATGAGCTCCACCCAAAAATAAAAGTATGCCCCAGAAGGAATTAGACCAATCCTCATACAATATTCCTTTACCATCATCAACCATTCCATCGGACTGATTTCATCTTTATCTTCATCTCCACTAAAGTTAGTTATTGTCATTGATTCTTAATTGAGGTCTAACCTCAATCCTTGACTTCCAACCTCAGTGTATTAATAATAAATGTCTCAAATATTTATAATCCTTATTCCAATATAATATTATAGGTTATATCTTTCCAACAGATTTTTGAATCATCTCAATCGGACATTCACTAGTACATATGAGCAAATTTGCGACGGTTTTTCGTTGATATTGCCACACTTATCCGTTGCAATTTCCATGAAAGCCGATATTTTTTTTCGTCGGAATAATTTCGTCGCTATATCCACGATCCAAGTGTGCGTGGAAACATCGACACAATTAGCTCTCCACATGTCACCACCTTCAATATCGGTTAACCTTGTTCATCGTCGCAACTATGACGAACTATCGTCGTAATAACAATGAAGAAATGTGGCAATTACAACGAACTTCGTCGTAATTGGGATGAAAATTTATGCCAAGCCAATAACTTATGACGCAGCTACTGAACGTGCCATGAACATCTATCGCAACTTGGGACGAAAGTCCATGGTAATATCGACGAGTCCAATATCTCAAAACCAAATTTACAATGCACATGTTGTATATGCGACGAATATTCATGGCAAATTGCGATGAAGTTGCGTCGCTATAGAAACGGTTGTGGTAAAATAGTAAAATATGTCCGATGAACTTGTGTTGATGAATTTAATTTAAAAAAAAAAAAATTACATGAAATATGGTATACCATATTGTATGCCATATTACAATGTAATATGGTAATGCCATATTACATTGTAATATGGCATTACTATTACATTGTAATATTGTAATATATATATCCCCTACAAATAATCAAGGCACTAATCAACCAAATATTGTAAGCATGTGCTATCATGAAGTTGGATTAGAAGTAAGGATACCAATATGACAATATACACAAAGAATAATTTGGAATATCACTTTAAAAAAAACACATAGATTGCATGAGTGAGTCATTATGCAATTTATATTACACAATACTATGACAACACTTATAAGATTTATGGATGATATCTTAAGACCATTTCTCGAACTTGTTTATTGCAGCCTCCTTGGAGTAAAAACACAAAATTCAAAGGAGAAAGTACAGTTACAGCATAGTGTTGCAGTAGAGTTGCAACATAGTGTTGCAGCAGAGTTACAACATAGTTATAGTGAGTTGCAGCAGAGTTATAGCGAGTTGCTGTAGAGTAATAGTGAGTAACAACAATTGAAGTAACAACACAAAATTTGAAGGAGAAAGTACAGTTACAGCATAGTGTTGCAGCAGAGTTACAACATAGTTATAGTGAGTTGCAGCAGAGTTACAACATAGTTATAGTGAGTTGCAGCAGAGTTACAGAAAGTGTTGCAACAGAGTTATAGTGAGTTACAGTAAGTGGAGTAACAACACAAAATTCAAAGGAGAAAGTACAGTTACAGCATAGTGTTGCAGCAGAGTTACAACATAGTTATAGTGAGTTGAAGCAAAGTTACAGAAAGAGTTGCAGTAGAGTTATAGTGAGTTGCAGCAGAGTAATAGTGAGTAACAACAAGTGGAGTAACAGCACAAAATTCGAAGGAGAAAGTACAGTTACAGCATAGTGTTGCAACAGAGTTACAACAGAGTTATAGTGAGTTGCAGCAGAGTTACATAAAGTGTTGTAATAGAGTTATAGCGAGTTGCAGCAGAGTAATAGTGAGTAACAACAAGTGGATTAACAACACAAAATTTGAAGGAGAAAGTACAGTTACAGCATACTGTTGTAGCAGAGTTACAACATAGTTATAGTGAGTTGCAGTAGAGTTATAGCGAGTTGCAGGAGAGTAATTTAATTGAACCAAGGTAATTCATGGGGTTAGCAAATTTTTTAGGAATGAAGTGTCTCTTCAATGAACATTAGAAAAGGCAAGTATAACCTTTCAATTCATTGCAATTGAAAACCAAGTAACTGAAGCTTTGACTTGAAAGAATTGTAATGCATCAATATTAAATCTAATGCAACTTGAAATTTCATTTGAAATCAAAGAAAATTTCACATGATACAAAATGGCGGAACCAAGAAAGGAGAGCCAAGTATAAATTTCATAATTTTGTTGTTAAGAAAGGAGAGCCAAGAATAATCTCATGTGGGAAGCTTGAAGTTGTAAATTCAATATACATTTTAGAGTAAACTAGACTAAATAATATGGTAGTTTTTATACCATATTGAAACATGAAAACAAGATGTAATTATATTCTTCACTCATGTAAAGTTGCATTTTGGAATATCTACATTTATCATGTGTAGTAGATATAATAAATTCTCAAGAAAATTTTAATCCACACTCTAGATGATAATGGATATAAGCTGAAGAGAATTATATCCTTTATTTACAATTGCATGGGTATCCCAAGCATATAAATAAAACATGCAAGAATGATTATATTTTCAAGRCATTAGTGCAAGAATGAGAGGTGGATCCCCTTAAGATTTKCTTTAAGGGTTAGGAGTGGCTATCCCCTTAAGGTTTATCTTATCTAGGGTTTGGTCTATGGGTTAGAAGTGGATACCCCCTAGGCTCAAGACCTAGTTCAATTAATATTCTTTGCTGAAACTCCACTACATTCGCCGCCATCTACTGAAACTCCGCTACATCCACTGCTAGAACTGTTGAAACTCCACTAATATTCTTGGTGTCTCCATACTAAATTCTGCTAAAGGACAACGACGTTGAATCACTATCAAATCGCTATCAAGTTAATTAAGACTCTCAATTTTTATCACATGGTAAACAAAAGAACATTGGCAACCGCCATCTCTCACCCATGCCATTATTTGTCACGCGAGTCTCTCCACGGACATGATCACTTGCCAACGAGAGACACAGGGGAGCGGTGAACACATCATCACAATCTGCTCGGTAAGTAATCCAGGTAAGTCATCCGCGTTTACGTGTTAAGTTGTGAATGTATGTGATGAAGGAATAATTATTACCTCTGCGTTCGATTGCTCCTGGATTTGGAAATGGAGACTGTGCTATTCCTTTTTGTGAAAAATTGAGACTGTGGACATTGATATCAACATCATTGGGGGATTAGCAGTGCGTCATGAACCAAAAAATTTGAATGCTATACTCCAAGACCCAGAAGTGTATCACATTTTTGAAAATGCAGGATGGATTGTTTACTTTGAGCAACTACAGGGGTTCAATGAAAATGATGCACTAGTTTTTTCCAAGAATTTGGATGGTGAACAGTCTATGGTCCGAGGAATGAGAATACCTATAACAGAGGAAATTATTGCAGAAGTTACCCATCTACCCAGAACTGGAAAATGGTGGTTCATTCGTAAGACTCCACTTCCCATTGCTAAAGCTAACTTTTTGAGGGAAGGAGAGGTTGTGCGGCCATGAGGAAAAGGAATGACATTGGAGTCTCTGCCACATCCATGGGAGCAAGTCGCTGATTTTGTAAAAAGATACATTACTTGTGAGGGCAGATATAAGGTTGTTTTCAATTCAGATTTTATTATGTTATCTCATCTGCGCCATCAAAAGCTTATTAATATGCCCTATTATCTGTTAAAAGCCCTGCATAATATGGCACATTATGTTACGAACTCTAGAGTACCATTAACCTGTTTAATGCATCATGGACTGCTCTATTTTTTAATAAAATGGGTAGAGGGGTTACCTAATGAACTGCAACCAGAGGATCATGTTGAGTTGGGAAATCCACCTAGGGGCGTTCTTGAGGAAAATGATGAACAAGTAGAAATACCCCAAGATGATCAGTCTGAATCAACTGAAGAAACAGGGGGTGGGGTTATAGTCAGAAGCCTAGAGCTAATGGAAGAAGATAAGGGAAGTCTTGGATTATTACAAGAGTATGATAGTTCAGATGAGGCTACAGAAATGAAGACTGTCGAAGACGACAATGGAGAAAAAGAAGAAGAATCATCTGGTCTACGTGATGATTCTTCCAAGAATTTACCACACAAAGAAACAATTCAAATTACTGAGAACCCTTGCACAGATGACTTACAATCATATATATTAATAGAATAACTTGCACCCTCAGCACAAAGAAAAAGGAAGTTTGCTACTTTTGTTTCTACCTTTCCCAGAAGAAGAACCAGAGCAGCAGTAGTAGCAGAAGTAGCTCAACTCAAAACCATAAACATAGAAATTCTAGTTCTTCACCCACTCTCACCACTGTGTCCTAACTCAGATACTGCAAATGTAACAAAAGAACCAATCAACAACCCAACAAAATAAAATGATGTTGTAACTGTCACACAAGAACCAATTAACAGCATAGGAATGGAAGAAAATGATGCAAATGTGGGACATAAGCCAAATTCTTCTAATACACAAGAACCTACTGCTGAAAATGAGGAAGAAGGATAGAGGCAGAAACAAGAAGATGGAAGTCAAATTGCTACATTGGTTGCAGAAAATGAAATGTTGCGAGAGGAAATTAGACATCTTCAATTAGAACTGGAAGCAGTCAAAAGGGCTAAGATGGAAGCTTGCACCTTATGTGTTTTATCTAGGGTTGTTGAAGTAGTAGGGAAGTCCAAAGATGAAACAGAGTTTGGAGATGAGGAGTATATGTGCAAGGAATGTGGAGACTTATATATAGGAGCTGGTTATCAAGTAATTCAGGTACCAAGAGACACTGTAACATAAGAACCAGTGACCAACATTATGCAATCTGAAAGTGATGCTACTGCAACACAAGAACCTCCATTCAGAACAATGAATCAAGAAACATAGACTAAAAATCCTTCAGAGCTGCTTGTTGAAATTACACAAACTGATGCTCCTTGTGAACTAGTTGATGAAGCTATTCAGACAGAACCTTGGTTAATGGCGGCAGACACTGCAAAATGGAAACAACAAGCTCTTTTGGTAAAGGCTGGTATGATTCCATTAACAACACATGAGAGAACTATCCAAGAGTTAAGAGAGAAATGGGCTCAAGAATTAACAACTTGGAATCAGAAATGGGAAGATTTGTAGACTGACTTGAAAGAGTTGAAGAATTTAAAACAGAGTGTGGCAGAGCTGCAAAAAAACATACAAACAATCTATAACTTGGTGGAGCAGGTATTAATCTGCAGAATTCCCTCTCCCTCTTACTCTGTCTTTCTTTATGAGAAGATGACTTTTTTTAAGATAAAAGTTGTTAAAGAAGGTAGACCCCATAAGATAGTACTCAGTTTTGATTTTATGGATACCTTCTCTCACAGTGAGATTGAAGAACAACATTTACTCTGTGAACTTTACTTGCATAAGTTTTCTTGTCCTATGGACATAAGATATAATATCACACCTTTGGTTGGGGATATTCAGATAAGAGCTTTCACCTCTTTTGTCAATAATCACGTTACATGGAGAAATGATTTTCAGACAGTTCATAAAAATGAAGTAAATGTTTCCTTATGGATAAGAGGTGAACCACTTGATGCCAGCACCATTATTAAAAAGCACCAGGATCTTCTTTCTCAGCCTGAATGGGCCAACCTAATAACAGAACTCCAAAGAGGCCAAGCTAATAACAGAACTCCAAAGAATGATGCTTGAATCATGCAGTTGCACTATTTTAAAACAACAATCAGTGGCCTTAGATGGTAGCAAATCCATATGGGAGGTATCCACAAAAGCATTGAGATCAAGGGATCCATATCATTATGATAACTTTACCTATGCCCTATCAAAAATTGAAGGATATATCAATTGTGTGCAATCAAGCGGAGAAAGATGACTAGGATTGAAGTTTCATTTTCCCCTCATCTGGATTCCTCTAGAAAAGTATCATCCAAAGTTTAGAATCATCAATAAGATGGAGAAGCAGTGTTGGGAAAGGATTGTTGAGACAAATGGTTTTAGGAAAGAAACATAAAAGATAGAAGGGTCTTACAGTTTCAACAATTTTCATTCGAGTGGCCCATTGCCCGATTCAGATTCAGAGTGAGTAAGAATTGCATGAGGACATGCAAAATGCACAGTTGGGGGGAGATGTTGGGTTACCACATTGCCCTTTTTCCTATCATTTTTCAACCTTTTTCCTTCATGATTTATCTAATTAATCCTATCATATTCTAAGCCTTATTGCAAAATCATCCATTCCTAAAACAAGTACGAGCTATTAATTCCTTTATCATATTTATGCATAACTTACATGTGAATTTGGATGATGTAACCTATTTTGGGCCGATGTTGATCAATTAATGTAGAAGACTGCAGTTTGTTGAAACAGAGGAAGAAGGATGCTCATAGTTATGCTGCCGCTGGAATATTGCAATGTAACACGTTGTTGTTTTACCGTTGTTGAAACTCTAGAGCCATTGATAGGAACAGTTGCTGAAACACCGGGACTGAAGAAGAAGGTCGTTACCAAGTGGAATGAAGATTTGCCTAGCTACTTTACAGAAGAAATCTTGCGAGAACAAAAGTTGGAACTAATATTTCTCTTGTGTTTACTATTCTTGATTTTCAAGTTGCATAAACGATTCTTTGTAATTAATGGAACAGCTTGAGAATCTCAAGACTATTCCTAAAAACAAGATCTCACCCTGGATAGTAGAACAGTTGCAGCTTTAAAAAGAAAACTTGAATCATTGTAGAAAAAAAGAATTGGAGATTGATGTATGCTGAAACAGTGATCTAGTGATAAGAATATTGTTGTAATTTGAATTCAGAATTAATGAAGGAACACCAATGATTTTGGCATAATGTGTATGTTGTGAGATTCAGTGTTTAACAGGTAACTCTATTAAGAGGCCAGGGCCCGCCTCCTACACAGAGTCCTGCCTTTGCAACTAGAATAGGATTTAATTCGCATTTCTTAGTTTTCCGTGTGTGTGTGCATATTTGGTACTGGTGTTAGAGTATTCTGAATCTGTAGATTGTTTTTTATAGTCACTTTGAATAGATGGGGTGTAAATCTCATGAGAATTGTGGTGTGAATAGAAAAGTTGTCTTGTTAAGAAATCTCTCTTAACTTCTGCAACAATGAATAGACTTCAGATTCTGCAAAAGTAATTACGAATTTCTTTTCTGCAAAAGTAAGTAGCAATTCATTTATGCAAGTAGATCAGGATTTCTAGATTAATGAGTTTGATTTATTCTGAATTAATTGCAGTTTTCATTGAGTCTTAGTCAGTGTGTTCAATTCAATAAATCCAGTGAGAATTCTTTCCAGAGAGTTAGGAATTGTTTCAAGCATGATTTTTCGGTGCTAAGTTCATATTCTTTGTGCCTAGCATAGACAATGCATGGTTGCTTTTGAAATAACAAGACTTTCCTGGGTTGACATTAAATGGATTGTGAATTTTAGTTGTTGAATTAAGTAGAAAATTAAAGTAGACAACATTTTTAGTGAGAAGGAACAAAATATTGTGAGCAGTCACTTGCTTATTTATCTATAGAATTCCATAAAATGGAATTGAGTGGTTTTTAATGAACAAGGTGGTACTCACAAATAGAAGCCATGTTGATGTTGAAATTTGTCTAGTGAGTAACAAGAGTAGACATAAACAAACCCAGTGAAGCATTTGACCAAATTCCAAAGGGGTTGGAATGGAGATGCAGAAACATGTCAAAATCCTTTATTCCAAGAGTATTTTTGGGGATTTTTGGGATATTTGATGGATAAAAAGGAACCTAATATCACCAAACTAGAAAATTTATACTAGTTATTGATATATTTTCTACTAAATATCACAGAATTTGGTCTCCATGGTTGATTGTACCAGTCACAAAAGTGCACAAATTTGGTAAAAATGACAAATTTAGAGAGCCATACCATTCAACCCAAACCCAAACATTGATGCAGAGTATGAGGGATATCAGAGTTATAGCGAGTTGCAACAAAGTAATAGTGAGTATCAGCAAGTGGAGTAACAACACAAAATTCGAAGGAGAAAGTACAGTTACAACATAGTGTTGCAACAGAGTTACAACATAGTTATAGTGAGTTGCAGCAGAGTTACAGAAAGTGTTGCAATAGAGTTATAGCAAGTTGCAGCAGAGTAATATTGAGTAACAACAAAAAATTCGAAGGAGAAAGTACAGTTACAGCATAGTGTTGCAGCAGAGTTACAACATAGTTATAGTGAATTGCAGCAGAGTTACAGAAAGTGTTGCAACAGAGTTATAGCGAGTTGCAGTAGAGTAATAGTGAGTAATAGCAAGTGGAGTAATAGCACAAAATTCGAAGGAGAAAGTACAGTTACAACATAGTGTTGCAGCAAAGTTACAACATAGTTATAGTGAGTTGCAACAGAGTTACAGAAAGTGTTGCAGTAGAGTTATAGCGAGTTGCAGCAGAGTCATAATTGTATTGTCATAAATATTAGGATAGAACCTTTCTATTACAATCACATGAAAGAGATTTTACATAGGATATAGTAGTGACCATGAGACATAGGTCAATTCCCCCCTTAAACCCCTTTACATTTCCCCTCTAGTAGACTCATAGCTCCATCAGTGTTTTCTCCGACCAATAAGCCTTGGAACCTTTCATTAAATTCAAATTGATCATGTTTATATGTCTTTAAAATCGCATGTTACGTTTACCTTACAACATGAAGAAAATCATAGTAATGAAAAACATAATTACAATATAAACAAGATCAAGTTCAAAGGGTTGATAATGGGATATTACAAAGACCTAGGTTTCAATGGTGGAAATGAAAATGCCACAAATAATAAGACCACATGGTTGATTGTACCAGTCACAAAAGTGCACAAATTCGGTAAAAATGACAAATTCAGAGAGCCATAGCATTCAACCCATACCTAAACATTGATGCTGAGTATGAGGGATACCAGAGTTATAGCGAGTTGCAGCAGAGTAATATTGAGTAACAGCAAGTGGAGTAACAACACAAAATTCGAAGGAGAAAGTACAATTACAACATAGTGTTGCAGCAGAGTTACAACATAGTTATAGTGAGTTACAGCAGAGTTACAGAAAGTGTTGCAACAGAGTTATAGAAAGTTGCAGCAGAGTAATAGTGAGTAACAACAAGTGGAGTAACAACACAAAATCCGAAGGAGAAAGTACAGTTACAGTATAGTGTTGCAGCAGAGTTCCAACATAGTTATAGTGAGTTGCAACAGAGTTATAGAAAGTGTTGCAGCAGAGTTATAGTGAGTTGCAGCAGAGTCATAATTGTATTGTCATAAATATTAGGATAGAACGTTTCTATGACAATCGCATGAAAGAGATTGTACATAGGATATAGTAGTGACCATGAGACATAGGTCAATTCCCCCTTTAAACCCCTTTACATTTCCCCTCTGGTGGACTCATAGCTCCATTAGTGTTTTCTCCAACCAATAAGCCTTGGAACCTTTCATTAAATTCAAATTGATCATGTTTATATGTCTTTAAAATTGCATGTTAAGTTTACCTTACAA
>ML788724.1:223651-234295 GCA_009831015.1 Picea engelmannii
TGGATTTGTTCAACCGATGGGTGACGGAAAAAATAAACAGCTCAAACAAAAGCCAAGAACAGTGTCGCAACTATAGCAATTGTGTCGCAAAGTCTCTTAAAGTCACATATATATAGATAAAATAGTCAACTAGCCGTTAACACAGACCAATGAGATAGACAAAATTTTCGTCGCTATTGCCACACAAGTTTGTCGCTATAGGGACGAAAATCCCGACTATGTTAAATTAATATTTCCGTCTGTATTGCAACGAACGGTCATGGCAATAGCGACGAAAATCCCGCCCTTTTTAAAAAAAATATGAAACTAGTGGAAGCATGGAAAATTTTTGTGGAATAATCCGCCCATATGTAGTAGTGATTCCAATAAAAAGTTATGATAGTTTTATGTCAACATACCTTGGAAACCTTGTTTTGGAGTCTTCCCTCCTAGCTTACCTTACTTCTGATTTATGTTTGCAATTTCGGCCCTTCTAAGTCTGAAATTGCAACTTTTCATACTCTAAAATGTCTACTTTGCAATTCCATAGGTATGAACAAAATTGGATGTGCCAAGTGGAAGTTATGGTAACTTCCCCACACCTTGCTGATTTTTGGCCTTTCTAGGAGAGCGCTCTTGTAAAGCATGCCCCGCGCACAATAATTGATATAAAATTATGAAAATGGTACCAGAAATACTACAAATTTTTAAATGTATAATGAAATTTGTCTCACTCAATTTGTATCCTTTATGAAGAATCTATGATTTTTTTACCCGAAACACATGTTTGGGACTAGTCAATAGGACTAGTTAGATACCCTATCTTCCACAGAGTGTATCTATGAAAATGAAATGCCCCAGAAGATGAAATTCATACCATAGGTACTATGATAACTCTTATAAATATTCTCCAGGTTTTTCCATATGAAAATTCTTCAAAAACAATTATAGTGAAAATGAAAATGACTGTCTCGAGGAGAAAAAACCTAGGATCAGTGCTCTAATACCAAATTTAATGAGCCAAATGCTCAAAATATCATAAAATAACAAAAGTACACACCATGTACAGAATGTGAGAATGGAGCAAAACTCAAATATATATAATTTACAAAATAACTCCTTAAATAATAGGGTAACCCCCTCGAATTAACAAAATACCATTCATACTTCACAATTCCTCCCCCAATAATGAATACATGATCTCTTATATATAGCTATTCACACTTGAACATGAGGCCCCTTTGTCACTAGGAAGACCCTATTACATATGTATTTACAAATTAAATGTACATTTAGGCCCATATATTCCCCCCCTTGGGGTCATATCATATACATTTATCCATATATATACCCCCCTTGGGTCATAACTATCGCTTCCTTGGTAGAGTCATCTGATCGTGTAGGGATGTGGGTGCGATGTTGTCGGAAGGGCCAATAGTTTGATTACCTCCATTGAGATGAGGTTATTTTGGATACCTCTATTAACGAAGAAGTGCAGCGGGGTGCCTTTCACCCACATCTATGAATGAAAGAGGCATTCTCCTTCCTCTTGCTCATCAGGTTCACTGGGTTGGATCTTGGTGGTAGAAACGATGGCACTGGGTTCTGCATCAATGATATTTCTCCCATTTTATAGTTCTGAATTAGATTTGGAACCCACATTTGATTCATAGTATTTCATCTCAGCCGCCAATCACTGGTTTGAGCAACAATCAACAGTGTTATGTCAAGGGATCTTATGGAATTTGCACCACTTCTTGTTATCTTTCTTCATATTTCCATTTTCCTTATTTGTTTATGGCTTAGACTGGTTGTCCTGAGGCTATCTATATTTTCTCTATCATTTTTTCTGTGGGTTGGGGCTTCCCTTGCCCTTCTTGTACTATGAGGGGTTCCCAGGACAAAAATGTTGTGGTTTTTGTTTAAACTTCTACTCCATTTTGACGGCATATCGATAGGCCATGACCAAGGAATATATGTCCAGAAACTCAATTTCTTCATGGATGTATCTATTCATACCAAATTGGTACTTGAGCACCAAATTTCTCTCAGAAAATTTGATACCCAACTTGGTGCACAAGGTATGGAAGATATTTGTGAACTATGGCATTACTTGGTCCCTTTCCTACCGCAGTGTGGTCCATTTTTCATACAAGCCATCATAGCTTCTGACAGGGTATTATTGTTCCTTAATAACATCCCTGAATGACTCCCAAGTGAGTGCGACTATAAATAATGAGGGTTCCTCTATTATTTTTTGCTCACATAAAGTTATTTTGTATACATGTCATCTTAACTTCCGACAAGGTAGTATTGTTCCTTAATAACATCCCTAAATGAATCCCAGGTGAGTGTGACTGTAAATAATAAGGGTTCCTCTGTTACCTTTTTCTCACATAAATTCTCCCACCAATCTTTGACATGGGGGATGAATTTGAGGAGCACAAAAGTAATCTTTTCTTTATTAGAAAATTTATGGAAAAAAATACCTTCCTAGTAGATTCAACCATTTTTCTATAGCATCTGTGTCTATTTGACCTTCAAATGTAGGAATATAAAATTTTATATATACCTTGAATGGGACGATGCCTCCACTCGAGGAAGATATACCACCTATTGGTAGTCGTCGAAGGATTTGTGCAAAACTATCCATCATCTCATTCCTTTGTTGTGTGAGGGATTCCTCGAGCAACAGTTTGAAAGGATCTCTTGTCCCATCGTATTTATTTTCTCCCACCATGGAAGGTTTCTTGGGCATGTGAGAGCCTTTGTCCTCAAGAGAAACGAGATTGAGACCCAACTCTTTGTACCCTGACCTCATTGGGGACATGCATTAAGAATGATAAGGAGACGACCACTCTGATATGACTAATCCATATTCTATGAGAAGAACGAAATGAATATAGATCTATATTATTAACACAGAGATTCAATGAAAGAAAACATATATACAGTAAAACTTGGCTTCTATTAATAAAGAAATATGTTGAAACTATAAAATGAAGACTTAAACAAGCTTGCTAGAATGGTGGCAGTTTACTCTGAGAAGAGATGTGATGTTTGCGCTCATTCTCAAGAAGATGAGTACAATGAGGCTCTGAAATCCTTTTTACAATAAACATGAATTCCAAAACCCTAGGCATCCCAAAACCTAACCCTATGAGATGAAGCGCCAAGATTCATGTGGGCCCCATTGGGGTAAGTCGGTACATCAACTTCCCAATGTCATAATGTTTACATGCGATCTTCATTTTAGGCACATGGTAGCCCGTTGGAAAGCTCTATCCGAGGAATACACATTATGACGTCAAATTTTAACTTAGTGTACATTTTGACTATGGTGAGCCCTAAAAAATTTGTTTAGGGCCTCAAAATGGCCCCAGAAGTTCAGGACCCAAAAACTAGGAAAGAATGCCAAACTAAAAAATTGCCAAGAAGATCCAGTTGGAATAGATGGGTGGCCACCGATATCCACCTGGATCAGGACCCAAATATTATTAGGAACCAACCTATTATAGATAATGAGGACACCAATCCTCTCAGGAAGAAATCTGTTACAAAAATGAGGACTTCAATCCTTAGTGAACTTTGACTCACCCTAGCACCACCCTACCACCCTAAACTAAAACAAATTCAGTTACATTAGTAAATATTTCAACACAACCTGATAAATTTACTTTTTTGTTCCTATGAATTGTTATAGTATCATCTTCCCCTTCACTTCACACCCACACATCCACAATTAGAGCGCATCCATAATTATACTAATTTTCCTAAGTTCACCTTCATGTATGTGGACACGTAATAGTTACAATGTGGAAAACCTTTGACCACATCAAAATCCCGTCAGTTACGATTTTTTCTAAATAACGTATGACGATTATATTGTGGACAAAATTTGACCATATCAAAATCTTGTCAATTACAATATTTTCTAAACAGAGTATGTGGACGCATGACTGTTACATTGTGGAAAAAATTTGACTAAATCAAATGGACCAAGTCTTCATATGATTGAGATCCAGATTATGAGAGAATCTCTTGAAGAATGACAAAATAATTTCATTATAGTATACAAATCATCTATGACGCAGATAGAAATAGAGAAAAAGACTCAAGTCATAAGTTTTCATCTTGTCACACTTGTCCTGCAATGTGCTTAATGAATCACCCCACTAGACTGTAAGTTCCCCTAGTGAATCATTCACTCTACTACTGAACTTCCACTCATTCTGTCGCATTCTAATTAGTTTCATATCGTATTGGCTTCATCTCATCACATTCTACTACACCATTCATCGTACTGACTTGAAGCCCCCTGCAGTCACTTCTCTTCCTTCATCACTCTACAATGCTATAATCCACTGATATAATACACAATAGTGGACAAGATGTTTTTTCTTTGTTCACTCTATTATACTTCATTTATTAACTCCATTGCAAGTCATCATGTTGTTCTATGTGCACTTTTATTTTACTCTTTTGTTGTTCTGCACACATTCTGATTTCATCCTTTTTTGCGCAAATGATCCTTTGATCCTTTGATCCTTTTGAGCACGTTTGTTGTCATGTTTTCACAACTTCCCCTATATTTTATTGTGTTATACATGACCATGTTCATGACCATATTGACATCAATGGAAACACATGCACAACAAACTCCCCCTTTTTCATTGATGGCGATTATATTGTTGAGCTACTCCCCCTATTAGTGTGTTCCTCTAGCCTTCACTCCCCCTTTTTGTATGATCCTCTTTTTTGTAGTTGTATTTTATTCTACTATTGAAATTCTTCCCCTGTTAGTGTGTTCCTTTGGAATTTATTTACCCTTTCTATATGATCTTATTTGTCACAACTATATCCCCNNNNCCCCCCCCCCCCTGACATTGATGGAAAAGGGAACTTCCCTTCTGACTGTGCACATACTAAGAGTAACTCCCCCTATCATAATGTTTTATTGCATGCTACTCAATTTCTTATGATACTCCCCCTGAGGCTGGACAAGTATTACATCAGCATCCAACCTATCATGAAGGTTTATGTGGTTGTATGAGGAGTGGGAAGGACTCCCAACTTCTCTTTGAGGTACTCATAGGAGTCCCTAGGTAATAGCTTGGTAAAGATATATGCAATATTCTCTTTTGAAAAAACATATTCTAATTTAACCACTTGATCCTAAACCTGCTCTCTGAGAAAGTGATACTTGATGGGAATATGCTTAGTTTTAGAATGTTGAACATAATTTCTAGAAATATTAAAAACACTTTTGTTGTCACAGATGATAGAAGTAGGTTGATCATAGGGAACTTGAATATCCTTAATATTGGTCTTAATCTACAATACTTGCATACAATAGGATGTTGCAGTTGTATACTCTACTTCAGGTGTAGAGAGGGAAATGGAAGTTTGTTTCTTGTTGAGCCAGGATACTAAACAAATTCCAAGGAAGAATTAACATCCACTACTATTTTTTCTATCATTAATACTCCCTTCCCAATCTGCATATGTATAAGCTCTGTGAACGAGGTATGTTTTTTTTGGATACCATAGTCCATAATCAATAGTTCCTTGCAAATACTTGAATATTATTTTGACTACAATAACATGAGTTTCCTTGGGATTGGATTGAAACCTGCCCTCCAAACCAACAACTTGCATGATGTCAAGCCTTGAAGTTGTGAGATAAAGTAAATTGCCTATCATGGACCTATACATGGTTTGATATACTTTTGAAGCATCCTCATCCTTGATGATTTTGCAACTAGTAGTCATGGGAGTGCTTACTGGTGTAGATTTTTCCATGTCGAACTTCCTGAATTTTCCTTGAGATATTTACTTTGGGAAATTAATTTTTTTTTTCTAATTGATGAATCTTCAACTTTGATGTTTAAATTTATATCAACAGTTCCCTTTTCGAATCCTTGTTGGTACAAGTGCCTATCCAGTATGTAATACCAAGCTCTTGGAGCATGTTTTATCCCATACAAGGATTTCTTTAGTTGTCAGACATAATCCTTTTTGTGAGTTAGAAAAAAACCTTCAGGTTTCTCCACATAAACTTCTTCCTCAAGGTCACCATTTAAGAATGTTTATTTGACATCCATCTGGTAAACTTCGAATTTTTTGCAGCATGCAAAAGTCAAAAACATCATGATAGCTTAAATTCTTGCAACATGAGTAAAAGTTTCTTCAAAGTCCACTCCTTCAACTTAAACATACCCTTTGCATACTAATCTGGTCTTATTTCTGACTATATGTCCATCTTCATTTAGCTTGTTTCTATACCCATTTAGTTCCAATTACATTCTTGTCATTTGGTCTTGGAACAAGATCCAAAGTCTTTATTTTCTCTATTTGTTATAGTTCTTCATTCATGGATTTGACCCAATGACCATCTTAGCTTTCTTTCACAAATTTTTGGAGTTCAATCATGGACAATGGTGAAAAATTTGCATAAGAAAATGTATCTATAAGTTTTCTTCTGATTTGTACACTTGTTTCCTTATTTCCAAAAAATTGACTTTCTGGATGATGCTTTTGAACATACCTTGATAGGGTATTTGGTTGTGATGTTTCCATTCTCTCTTCTTCTTCTGAATCCTCTTGTTATTGTTTCTCACCCATTCCATCATCTTGTAACTCATTGTTGATTGGTTCATCATATTTATCATTATGGTGTTGATGTCAAACTGAATGAAGTGGTCCCTCATCTACCTTTACATTTATGCTCTCAATTATATTATGGAGCCTTTTGTTATAACATTTGTATCCTTTGCTTCTGGAAGAGTATCCTAGCAAAATTCCTTCATCAGCTCTAGAATCAAACTTACATAAGTTGTCTTCATTTCTTTTCATGTAACATTTGCTTCCAAAAGTTTTGAAGTGTTTTTTATATGTTGGTGTTCCATTCCATAGCTCATATAGTGTTTTATCACTGTTTACTCTTATTTGTGCCTTATTGAGAATGTTGACATCAATTTGAAAAACCTCTCCCCAAAAGTTTTTGGGTAGTTTTGATTCATCAAGCATGGCCCTATCCATTTCTTGAACTATTTTGTTCATCCTTTCCACTACTTTGTTCTGTTGAGGGGTTCTGGCAATAGAAAATTGTCTCTTAATCCCGTGTTTTTCACCAAAATTGTTGAATTCATCATATTTGAATTCTCCCCGTCTATCTAACCTTAGGAATTTTATTTTTAAGTCCATTTCATTTTCTACCTACAGTTTGAATATTTTGATATTTCAAAAGCATCGAATTTATGCCTTATCAATCCAACCCAAGCCATTCTAGTATAGTCATCGATTAAAAAAATGAAATATCTTTCACCTCGAGGAGATTGTGTGCTTGTAGGGCCACAGATATCTATATGAATCATCTCAATAGGTTGAGTGGTGGAGTGTTATTTTTCCTGAATTGAACTCTTGACTGTTTTCCAAACTGACATGACTTGCAGACAATATTCTCAGGTTTGGAGATCTTAGGAATATGTCTCACAACATATTTTATTCATAGTTTAAAAAGATTATTAAAACTGAGATGACCTAGTATTTTGTGCCAAAGCCAACTTTCATCAGTTTTACCAATGCAACATTTTTCTTTTCCTTCTTCTAGAACATACACATTCCCCGAAGTGCATACTTCCTTACAAATATTCTTCCATGTATTCACATCCATTATCTTATAGCCTCTTGAATGAACAATAACATTGTGTCCTTGGTAACACATTTGAATTAATCTTAATAAGTTATGTTTTAGACTATCAACATATAACACATTTTGTTCTTTGGTCTTTCCCATTTTATCTTCATATAATACAACATTTCATTTTCCTCTAATTCTGACTCGCATTGTTTCCAAAAGTGACATTACCACCTTTTTCTTTAGTAAGGATTTCAAACTTAATTTTGTCTCTTGTCGTGTGATTTGAGCATCCATTGTCAATGTACCATTAATTTTCTTTATTTTTGGCATATAGAGCTAGTCCACAATTTTCTTCATTTTTATTTTTCTTTCTTCAAACCTTGGTAAAATCTTCTTGTCTTTTTTTCTTAAAGATGGGAAAAAAAATTCTTCTGCATTCACTTGCCTTGTGTCCAAAATTATTGCATATGTGGCACTCAAAGTCATTCAGTAAAGGAGAGAATGCATTATTGTAAGAATTTTGAACCATAGCCTTTTGATATTTGTTGAATCTTGTTCCTATATTTCTATCATATCTAAAAAATCCGCAGCTTACAACCTTATGTCCAAAATTTCCACAAGAGAAAAAATATCCATAGAAAATATTTATATGCCTTGAAGTGAAAAACTTACTTGTGGGAATCATTATTTTTCTTCCAACTTGATAATATTCAAGAACCTATTACTTCATTGCTTCGTAATAAGGTTGATCCATTTCATACTTCTTCTTCTTTTCATATTTTCCTTTGTTATACTAACTAATGTTACCCTTGAGAGCATTTGCATAAATTGTAGTCTTCTCACTAGTTGGCATACTGGTGCTTGACTCACCTTTGACAGTTTTTAGACTTCCCTTCACTACTACACATTGAAAAAATTGTGACGACTACTTGCAACAAAATTACTCTTTCGTCGCAAAATTCAAGAGAAAAAGTTCAATTTTTCAATTTTGATCTAAATCCACCCTGTATTCGCCACTCTATCAACAGAAGAAAACTGTTTTCTTTTTTGCAACGATAATCAAGATGGTGGACTATTGTCTCAATTTCAACAAACTTGTGTTTTTGTCGCAAGAGCGATGCTCACTATTGACCGTTACACTTTTTGATACTATCCATATTGATCAATACACATTTTAACAAAGTCTAAATTGATATAGTCAAAGTTAGTCGCAAGAGCGAAGAACTTTGACTTGATCGTTATAACCGTTACCATATTCGACAAAGTGACCTAAATATAAAAAATAAATAGGTCACGGTCGTTGCAATTGCGACGACAGTGACCTATATTGACCTATAAATATTTGACGATTTAAAGATTTTGCGACAATCTTGCTATAAAAATGACAGTTCAGAAAGGGTATTTTTGTGTGGAAGAATGTCACAGAATATAGTTAGAGATGGGGAAAAAAGTAAAGCGGGTGAAAAGGGTGATGGTAGATGTTATTTCCCTTGCCAAAAATGTTTCCTCATACGTTCCATAAGAATTTTAATAGCAACAGCTACAAAACATTGTAGGAAATATGGGCACATTGATGGAGCATTTGTTGGGGCAAGGTAGAATGAAAAAAATGAGAGGTAATATATTAATAATAGATATAAAGTTTCATTTTTTGTGTATATGATCATACTCATTAATATATTAATATAATTTATTTCATAAATTATTAATATTTATAATTATGTGCATATTGGACGTTATAACTAATATTTAATATTGGTGAATTGTGATTTTTTGATTCAGTTGCTCAAGAGTGGGATGCACTGCATTTATACATTACAAATAATCTTGACTAGATGAATGTATGGATTGAAAGATGTAAACAACATAATGGAGGTAGGTTATCATGGCAACGACTGTCTGAATTGGTTAGAGAAGCTCGTCGTAACGAAGATGCCAATGTTACGCAGAGGGAAATTAATTTAGCATATGGTTTGAAAGATGGACAGGTAAGCAAATTCACCCATTTTATTTAGTTATTTCATATTATATTAATGTGACTACATGTGTACTATATTTTTTAGATACTTTCGAAGTTATATAAATATATGTTAATTTATTAATTGACAATGCATCTTTTACATATCTGACATATTGCAGTTGAAACACCACAAGGCTATGTGGTGCAATGGTCGTAAATTTCACATCAAACAATTGGATGAAAGCAAGAAAATTTTTGATACTGGGATAACTGCAGTATTTCAGGTCACTAATGTTTCCTCTAGGAGTGACAAACATCCTCGAGAATATGAAAATAGATACTATGGGTATTTAAACAATATACTTGAGTGTGACTTTAATTCCTTCAAATTAGTTATGTTCAATGTCAAATGGTATAGGTTACGAATGAATGAACGCGATGAGGAAAGAACTATTATTCAACATCCTGACATATTTCCAATGATTAAAAAAACGATGTATGAAAGAGGACATGATCGCTATGTTTTTCCAAGCCAATGTGAACAGGTCTTTTACTCAAATGTTCTAGGTGAAAGGGATTGGTCATTTGTTGTTAGATATGATCCAAGAGGAAGGCCAATTAAGTATACTCATTTAAAAGAAGAAGATGATATTGAAGATCAAGAAGATGATTCGACAGATCAGACAGAGCCAAAAGATCATGGAGGGTCGACAGATGAAGAAGACGAAGAAGATCATGATGTATTTGTAGGAGACAATATTGCAATTCTTGAAGATGTCGATGAAAATATGCTCGAAAATGACATTGATGATGATGATGATATTATCAATCCTTTCAACATCGTTTTTGAACCGAATGATGATACAGATGTCGATTTCAATGAAGAAGATCAAGATACAGACAGGGGTGATTTTAAGAGACCCCCTTAAATTTATATGTATAATAAATGGGCGAATCCCCATGATACATAGGAAAAATTGAAGGCTATTTTATCAATAATATAAAATGTATATATAATTTTTTGGCGAATCTTTTAGTCAATTATATAATCTTGTAAAATATT